>VDFB02044434.1:0-24476 GCA_007258455.2 Sequoia sempervirens | reverse complement strand
CAAGCATCATGTGTAGGCCTCCGCTTCTTTCATCCATTGGTAATTCAGGTGTCGGTCTTTCATCTCGATACAACATGTTTGATGGATTTGCTTCAATTACCTCATGGCCAAGGTCTCCCCACCTTGTGAATTCAGGATAATTTTGAGGATAGGTTTGTGATGAGGGAGCTTGATTTTCTTGTGGGCGTCCTCGTGATCTTGGAGATTGTGGTAACTCTCCTATCACAAAAGCATTGTTAGGGAGCTTATAACTTCCACAACCGTCCTCCTGGATGATAAGCTTGATATCGGATATGGTGGGAATGGCGGGTGTCTCTGTCGCAGAAGTGGACGTGAGAGTGGCGGGATTGATGTATGATGTGGATGGGCCTTCATCATTTTTGGCACTTGGGGGATTTTGTAATATTTGGCTTCAAGGTTCTTGCAGTATGAAAACGGCTCAGGATCTCCATGGATAGTGATCTCTTGTCCATTATGTGTGAATTTCACACATTGGTGGAAGGTTGATGCTACGGCTTTCATTGCATGGATCCATGGGCGTCCCAGGAGAATGTTGTATGGTAAGTCGAGGTCTAGGACCTGACAGGTGGTTTCCATAAGTGTTGGCCCTTCTTGGATAGGGAGCTTAATTGTGCCCTGTGACACTCTTTCTTGGTCATCATATGCTCTGATTGTTATGCCCTTTCCTTTGTCAATGGAATCTTCTGATATCTTTAACTGCTTGATGAGGCTAAAAGAACAAATGTTTAAACCTGCACCTCCATCCACTAGGACCCTTTTGATTTTGCTTTTGTTCACAATGACCTCCAAGTGAAGTGCACGATTGTGAGATGGTTGGGCGGGAAAGTCTTGGTCAGAAAATGTAAGGAGGTTAGGCGTTATGATGTTTCCGACCATAGCTTGGAATTGTTCCGCATCAAGATCTACGGGGACGGTGGATGAGGCTAATGCTTCTTCGAGGATCTTTTTATGGGCTGATGACATTTTTAACAATTCCATGATGGAGATGTGTGCTGGTGTTCTCTTGAGTTGGTCTACGACATTGTAGCTATACGGAACGGCTCTTGATGAAGGAACTCTATTGGGTTGGGATGATCCTGCGATGGTGACTTGTCCGCCTCTTGTGGTGATCACGCCTCGGCATGGGCTTCGATGGTGATTACGCCATTGAGGTTGGCAAATAACGGGTTTCAGATACATGATTGCATAATCGCCTTTTCCTTTTATCCTTGTTATTCCTCTTTATTGCCAAGGATTCTAATCGATTCGTAGATTTTAAGATCCTGATTCCCTGTAGGTGTTTCCACATTTATGATTCTTTTGTTGATGAGATATTGAATGATGTTCTTGAGTCTCGTACAGTTATTTGTGGTGTGGCCTTTGATCTTGTGGAACTCACATAGTTGATTTTCATTGTACCAAGGAGGTTTGACATCAGGTTCTTGATAATTCTCAAATGTGGGAGCTTGGATGAGTTTTTCGTCGATTAGCTTTTTCATGATGTCCTCAAGTGGTTCCCCCAAAGTAGTGTATTTTTGTTTGGGGTATGTTTTGCATTGAGGTGGTCCTCTTTGGTCATTGATGTTATTGATGGTGGGATTATTGTTGGGTTGATATGTTGTGTGATGAGTGTTTTGGCATTGTGGTTGGATTTGCGGTGCGGGTGTATTTTGGCGTGGACCACTAATGACCACCTTGGCATCGACGACGCCATCATTAGTGATGTTCTTGTTTCTCGCCCATGTACGAGGTTTATCATTGTAATTTGATGGTGGGCGATTGTTTTGTGTTTCTTGATATGATGTTGATTCGATGGGTTGGGTTGCAAGGGCTCTTTCAATGCTAAGCGCCTTGGAGATCAATTGATCGTAGGTGGTGATTCCCTGAACCTTGAGGTGGAATGATAGACGACTTTCAAGATTGGCTATGATTGTGCAGACTTGTTGTTCTTCTGGCATGGTCCATTTGCTCAGATTGGCCTTGGATCGCCATCGTTGAAGGAATGAAGCGAAAGATTCATTCTTTCCTTGTTTCAGAGCGTAGAGTTCTTCGAGACTAACATCCATTGTAATGTTACATGTGTAGTTTCTAATGAATGCGTCTCTAATTTCTTCGAATGTCCTAATGCCTGAAGGTAAGCGAGAGAACCATTCTATGGCATTGCCTGCTAAGCTCCTAGGGAATAGCCGCATTAGATAAGTATCGTCATATGCAACCTCCATACAATGAACCTGGAATTCCCTGATGTGATCTTCAGGGTTTCCCGTCCCTCGATATTTGTCAAATTTAGGGATTCCAAATCCCCTGAATGGTTTCATGTCTAGGTCTCTATCAAACATAGGGACAAGTTGCTTTTAGCGCTTTATTGTCAGCCCTCGATTGAAGATCGAAAGTAATTTGCTGTGAGAGCTAAACTGAATTGTGTCGCCATATCATCTTCGGTGACCCGTAAAGGGATGAATGCGTGTTTTGGGGTGCTGCAATCGTGGTTCGATGGATGGAGTTGGTGTGGATGTACGGTTGGTTTGGATGGATGGGTTGGTTTGGATGGAGGGTTGGTTTGTGCTAGTCAACGGTATTGGTATGTTACGGCTTGTTTAAGTAGGTTTCTACTGCTTTGGATGAAATTAAACCCGTTTGTTGCCTTGTTGTTGTTGGCGTTTAGATTTTGCTTTGTTGTTGCACTTCTTGTTGCCGTTCTAACCATCTGTTGTTCTCGCTAGTCACATTGTTGTTGTTCTAACAACGCTTGTTGTTCCGCTTGTTCTGTTCCCGCTCAACGCTTGTTATTACCAATCACCGCCTATTGCCTTGGTATTGCTTTAATGCTTTTCATTTTGCCGCTACCATACTGCAGTAAGAAGCTGTATGTCTTTGTGCTTTTGCAGTTTGTGCTTGGCCAGGCTTGAGCTTTGGCTTGTGCTTCTTGGCTTCATGCTTGAGTTTGTGCTTGGGCTTGCGCTTGTGCGGTTTGTTGTTGCAATAAAAGTTGTGCTTGAGCGACTCTTTGTGCTTGCAATGCTTGTGCGGCTTGGGCGGCTTGTTGTTGTTGTTGTTGCAATAAAGCTTTGGCTTGTTGTGTTTGTTGTGCTTGTAATGCAGCTTGTGCGGTTTTGGCAGCTTGCGCAGCTTGAGCGGCTTGTTGCACAGCTTTTTGTTTTTGCACTTGTTGATAGCCTCTTTGGAAAGCAGCTTGCAATGTTGCGACGAATTGGTTTGATGTGGTGAATGTTGGTGGCGGTGGGGGTGGTGGTGGATTTGGAATGGCGTTTGTGGTGGTGGTGAATGATGATGTTGTGTTGATCATTTGGTTGGTAGATGGTGTTGTCATGTTGATTGCGTGAAAGGTGGATGGTGTCGTCGTGTTGATTGTGTGATTGGTGGATGGTGTTATTGATGTGGTAAGTGGCATCGTTGATGTGATTGGCCCTTGAGAGACCATGTTTTGCAATGTTGTGGGGGTGTTTGATGATGTTGCCATTGCTTGCGTGTTTGTCATTTGTGATGTCAACAATAAGTTTTGAGCGTTTGGAAAAATGTTTTGATTCATGGTTGGGATAGCGGTTTGATTGATGCTTGGTAGGGGAGGCAACCCCAAGCCAAGGAGTGATGTGGATGATAATGATAGTGGTGGGATAGGTGGAAATGTGAGGGGGGTGAATCCTTGCGAGAGCGTTGTGGTGTTAAAAATGCCCCCTGGTCCGAATATGTCTCCCTCTTTTTGTGAATTCGTGAGAAGAGGTGTTTGTGATGCTCCATGAAATGATGTTGATGATAGGTCATAATGTAAATTGAGAGGAACATTTTGGTGTAATGAATTTTGGAGGGTGTTTTGTTCCACTGTGGTGTTTTCGTCCAAGTTTTGGTTATTCACAAGGGGATGTGATTGAAGTTCATTGAGAAATGTGTTTCCCTTGTTTTCATTTGGTTGAGTTGGAGCAATCGATGTCGTGATTTTTGGAATGTTTTGCGTGACGTTTTGGGATGGAGGTGTAGATGAAATGGGGATGGTGGATGAGATTGGTGGAAAAGATGTCTCCACTATAGTGCTCATATCAAAATCCGAAGGCAACTTGGCCCCTTGCTTTGCTAGTTCAAGCATGTACAACGAAGGGTTAAGTCTCATCATGATGTTGATGATTCTATGGTTATCCGAATTTTGGAGCATTTCAGTTATTTCTTCGCGAGACATTCCAAAGGTGAGGTCTTCCCCTTGATTTTCTTCTTGTGGGTTTTGTGATGATGAGGGGACCAATGGATTGCTTGATTCTGCAAGATTCATTTCTGCATTTGTTTGGCTAAGGTCACTTGAAGCGGGAGTTTCTTTGTGGGCTTCCATACTCTTCTTGTATTGAGATCTCATTAGAACCATAAAACAAGGATCAATCTTCGGAAATATGGGAGATGAATCTCTTGATTCCTTGGATTTAATCTCTATTTTATGTCCCAAAGTGAAAGTTTTTAGGATGCCTTTTAGGATCAAACGTGATGATGATATGATGGTGATGTTTCAAAGATGGATGTTATGGATGTTTTTTACTTTTGATAAATCTTGAATGAAATGCTAGGGCTTTGGATTTTTTGATTGGTTTGATGTTTTGGATTTTTGAGACTTTGTCCTTGATCTTGATATGGATTTTTATTTTGGATTTTGAACAAAAAGACCCTAAGATGTTTGATAATGATCTAAAGGATAGTTGTGTTCAAAGGATGATGATTTGGATATGTGTGAGGAGAAGGATACATCTACCCACACCTACCCAAATAGGATGATTGTTTCACTAAGTATATGAGAAGGATTCATCTACATACACTAAGCTAGACAAGATGATTTGGATGACTTTGACTAAAGATATGTAAAAGGATGCATTCACACACTCCTAGCCAAAGGTGTTTTGATAAATGTTTTCAAGGACTTGATCTCAATGAGTTTGAATGATTGCTTGATTTTGTCATAAAGCCTAGCATTTCAAGGATGATTTCAAGGTTTTTCAAAAGATGACTTGTGAGATGAATGTTTGGATGTTTTGAAAGATGGATGAAAGAGGTTTGATTTTGTTTTGATCCCTAGATGAACCTAAAAAAGACCACTTTGTACTTTCCAAGACCTAGGTATTGAAGAGCATGCATATGCTTCCTAAAGACCTTTGTTAACCAAGGAATGATTTGACCATTTTGGATTTCCAATCAATGATTTTTGCTTTTGGGATTTGGAGTCTTCAACACACATGAAAGTTCATTTTGCTTAGTCTTTGCTTAATGGATTTATTTTACCAAAAACACTCTCTTTGATTAAAGTTTCAAACTAAGATGTACCAATGTCTTAATTTCTTTAAACCCCACAAGATATTTTATGTGGAAATTCAACGAACTTAAGGCAAGGGTTTTCCTATTGTTTACTCAAAAAGACAAATTGAGATATAATCCAATGCTTAGGAACCTCTACGAATGTGAATCCGCAGGGAAAGCAGTAACATATGGATTGAGTCAATGATATTTGTCTTAAAGAGGGTTTGAAATTTTGAGAACCATGTTGAATGTTTGTTTGCAAAATGTTTTCGAATACACACTGTGTTTTCAAACAAAGAATAATTACAAGCCCTATGGATGTGATAGACAATGTTTGTTGAGTCCCCACTTGACAAGTCCAAATTTTACCTACTTTTAGCTGATGTATTAGATACGGACTCGCATCGGGTTCTCCACTCTTTACTCATACCGTATGCCTAAGCACCAACACCCATGAAACTCCCATGGCATATTCCATCTCTACTAAAAAGCCGTGAAATTGTGGGCCGTAACTGTAATCGCTCTTTGCACCAACAAAATGACATGATTTGGAAAATTCTAACACATAGGTTCTAGTAAGGACTTCTTCCAGAGAGTTGACTAACGCGGGTAAGAGTCCCTTTCTATCCATCTGTTTGAAAGCCAACCGCTGATTATGTATGCTTAACCAAAATCCCTATTTATATCCCTACTGAAATAATACTCTTGGCTTTAGAGTGTTACCGGGTTGAGTCGCCGCTAGTGAGTAATTTTTCCCAAGGCGCAGGCCCTCTAAGATAAACAAAGCTGCAGCAAGGACAATAATCCGTGACCTCCGGACGATCTTTGATGGCACAAAGAACTTAGAATAAAAATAAAATGCCCCATCATACCGCGACAAGATGTTCACTTTTGGGCTCAAAATGAAGTGTTTTAAAGCAATAAAATGTATTTTGAGTTGTTTCTCTTGCACCCTAGATCGCACGAAGCGCAAGGGGAGAGGATACGCACTCAAAAGACAATCACTCAAATCAAACACTTGTTCGCTTTTATACCCTTCAAAGCAATTGTGAATTCGTTTTAAGCACCAAAATGAAGTGTGAGGATTGCTTGTTCAATTTTTAACCAAAACGAAATCTAGTAAGTTTGTCCTAAGGTTCGTTTTAAGTCCTTTGCAATGAAAAGCAATTTGTTCGTTTTAGCCCCAATTGAAAACTAATGTTCTAAAACGAAAAGGAAAACAATTTCGTGAAGTGTTGATCAAACACTTAAAGTGTTAAAAAACACATTGTGTTTTCAAAGAAAAGAAAAAATCTTTCCCTCCTTTCGTTTTCGTTTTGTGAAGTAGTTTTGATCAAAGTGTTAAAAAACACATTGTGTTTTCAAACAAAAATCCTCCTCCTCTTTTGCTTTGCACCTTTTCGCCTTCGTTGTTTGTACCTCTTTCGTTAGTCTTTGTTTCCCTTTTGTACCTTTCACCTTTCGCTTGTACCTTCGCTTGTACCTTCGTTTGCTTTTGTACCTATTCCATAGTTGGATTGGTGTCACATGTGCTAGTGACCCTTTCCCAATCCTTGATCAAAGCTCAAATTGTGCAAATGCAAATGGAGATGGTGGAGTGATGATGAACAAGATCAAATCTCAAATGAAGAGAGTAACCTTGCAATAGATTGTGAAGGATTTGCTTGAGGATGATGCTTGTATTTAAAGATTTTCAAAATGCCAAGTGTTGAAGAGGGACCAATGTGGGATCAAAAACAAGCCAATGAGTTGAGGACACTTGTCATCATGTGATTAGTTGATGTGTGTGCAAGATTTGGGAAGAGTGCCCAAGAGGGGGAAAATTTGAATTCAAATTTTGCCATAAATGCTGAGAGGGGGACAAGGAAAAACAGCAATAAATGCCCTGTTTGACTTGTCATGTTGAGAGAAAATGATGTTTTAATAAATCAATAAAATTGATTTATTGTGCAAGTGGCTAGGTCTAGATAATGCAAGTGGGATGTGATTAGCATTAGATTAGGATTAGATGATGATCATGCTGATTTAATGCTGATTAACTGATTTGACTTTTTGGACTTTGGAAAATGATTTAAGATTTGATTTAAATGGCTTTTTTATTTTAAATAACCTTAGGCAATGAGATTATTTAAATGGATGAAGGTGATGAATGGATCTAATGCAAATGTCTAGTTTAATTGATAAATGATCCTGATCGAATGCATAATGTAAAATTTGCATGTCTGAAATAACAACAACAAATTAAAGGAGTGAGAACTCAAAAGAACAAAGAGACACAAGATTTTGCTGAGTGGAAAACCCTCTCCCGAAATGCCTTCTAGGCTTAAAATTTTGAACAACTGTTCACAATGCCTTATAGGCTGATTTTTGAGCACCCACTCAAGGAGCACCAAATCCTCATTTAGAGATATCTGTCTCAAGGAGTACCAACCCCTCAAATTATGTTTTTAAACAATAATAATATCTTAGAGGATCTCTATGTTTTCAGTTAAGCTCATAACTCTTTGTTTTCTCATCTACAGAATACCCTAAGGACTCAATAATTGAATCCTTAAAATATCACATAGAAAAGAATATTACAATATATCTCTACATCTTTGTTTGTCATATTTTTAATATAGAGCATTTCAATACATTTTTGATACAGCCAAAGAACAATCTTCCAGAATTACGACCAGAGAACTTACACTCTTTTCAACACAAGTTTTTATATACATTTCTAGTATGTCTGTCACGATGAAAGTCTTCAAAGAATGCATTTTTCACAAGAATCTGAAACTCACTTGGCCAATTTTAGAATTTGAAGCTGAATAATGAAAATTTGTAGATGATGGCAAAAATGAAGAGTAACACTTGTCTAGAGGGCTACAAATAATCCGTTATTTCAAAACCACGACTTCCCAGAAATGAAACTCAAAGAATATTCTGCCATGTAATTGTTCTAAGATTTGATGTCAACCAATGATGTCGGCCTACAACTATACTTAGAAATTCACATGTCGGCTACAGAGTTTGAGTCTTCGATAATCATTCACTGAGACATCTAGATAGTTCTACCGAAGGAAATTAAATCGCCAAACATTCCTCTTAGTTATCACTTTCGCCATGACCCATTAGAGTTAGGGAGAAGACATAACGAATACATTATGTCACGCTGAGAGCCATGTGTTTTTTTCTTTCCAATCACTAAGACACAAGCAAGTTTCTCACCAAGGGGTATGTGCAGGATCATGATGGGCCAAAAAGTGGCAATATTATGGATATTTGTAGGGTATGTGGCTGATGATTTTTTTACCAAAAATTGATGAAATGAAAATGGTTTTTAGAGGAGATTCTCAGCTTTCCACCAATATAAATTATGCTCTCATTTGAATTTAATAAATAATTATTATTCATTTTCTAATAGAATTACGACTAAAGTCTTGATTGATAGGCTGATTGGAAAACATCTATAACTTTCAAATAGTATCACATTTTTTGAATCTGAAACATGCGTCAAATTCTATGCTTCACATACTATAGGATTAAAAAAGAAAAATTAAATTTCATGAAGTTTTGACCAAGTTAAGGTGGTTAGACATACGAGTTTTATATTTTTAAAAGTTGTAATAAAAATTCATAATTAATTATTTACTTGGAAAAATTACAAAAAAATATGCATCATATCGAACATGAGTCCTCTACTTATATATAAAATATTATTAAAAAATATTATCATTTTATTATGGTTAGGGTGGTCAGACAGACACTGCTTCTTTTTTTTAGTGAAATTTAAGTACTACTGCATTGAAATTTCTAATTTTCACCAAATAGATTTTATTTATTTTTAAATAAACCTAGTCATTTAGAAACTACATTAAATTTTCTACAGATTCTATTCTTACATATTTTTGAAATAATATAGATAACTTATTCAAATTTTTACTTCAAGTTGCCTAACACTGATTTTTCTTAATTTTTTGCCACTTAAGGGCCTATTTTTTCCATGATGATCCTACACATACCCCTAGATCCCCTTTTCATTTCATTCACTGTCATTGTAACCTTTTGATATTGGAGAGACATCTTGTAGACAAGTCTTTGTTTTTCCGAGAGCCCCCGTGATCAAACATGTCGCCATGACAATTCAATACCTATGTCGAAGGAAACTTTATCGCCGTCAGTCATCCCTCTATTTGTCGCTGTGACATTCTGCTATCTGGAAGGCATTATGTAGATTTCGTTATGTTTCACCAAAAGGCTTTATCCATTATGAGTCACTGTAACATAATGGTTCTCTCACCGATGCATCCTTCTATCTTATGAGTGTCGCTATAGCATACCGTCGTCAGGGAGACCTCTCGTAGAAAGCTTGAGTCATACCGAAAGTCACCAACCATCTTGTGTGTTCCATCGGCGAGACCTGAGGTCACTCGCTGAGACCTCATGCCGAAAACCCTAACTCTTACTGAGATGTATGCCTTTATGTTGTCGGTCAGTATAAGAAATCAAACTCGCTAAGACCTTTCTTTGATGCACATGAGTCATACCGAAATGTTCTTTTCATTTTATGCATCACCGAGACATATCAATGTTGGGGAGACCTCTCGGAGAGCACACTATGTCATACCGAAAATATTTTTGCACAAGTCGGTAAGACACCACGAAATCGCTATGACATTTCATCGAAGCCACAACCTTTGTCGATAAGACCTTTCGGTGCACGGTCGGTGAGACAATATGTATTCGGTGAGACCACATACCAAATACAACACTCCTGCCAATATGTTCCTTTTCCTTCGATCGGTGAGAGAAAGTAAGTTTGCTAAGACATTATATCGATGATGCAACTCTTGTCGATATGTTCTTTCTTGTGTCGATCGCCAAGACACAAAATGCTCGTTGAAACAAAATGCCGATAGGGATTTCTTACACTGATGAACCTCCTTATGTATTAGTCAGTGAGACTCGACTCATTCAGTAAGACCTCTCAGTGGTTAGAAATACTCATGCCGATAGACCTTTCCACTGTCGCCAAGACCATGTGAATGTCATGCTAAAAGATACCCAAAGGTGAATTTTTTCATCAAGGACAAACCAATCAAAACACAACTAAGAACCAACAAACTTCCCCTTTGTCCTTGATGGAAAAACACAAATGACTCTCCCCCTTTTTGCCTCAATGACAGAGATAGAAGAGAAGAACGTGCATTACCATGAATCACAACTAAGAAGCCAACCAAAATATCATGAGAAACAGCTGCAAAAAAAAGTAACAATGCAACAACCAAGATTGTAGGAGAGCTGTAAGTGAATCAAAATATATAACATGCTCCCCCTAAACCAATGCTTGTAAAATCAGAGAAGTAAGATTGAGAGATAACTCCCAATCAAAGTCTCAACCTTTCAAATGACTCTTCTACTAAGGGCTTAGTAAAAATATCAGCCACCTGATCTTGTGATCCAACAAAATGTAAACATACTTCATTAGCCAGTACCTTTTCTCACAAAAAATGAAACTTGATAGCAATATGTTTAGTTCGAGAGTGCATAACAGGATTTTTGGAGATATTTATCGCACTTGTGTTATCACAGAGAATTAAAACAGGTTTAGGAACTTCAATGCCCATATTAGATAGAGTTTGGCTCATCCAAAGAACTTGAGTACAGCATGAAGTGGCAGGAATGTATTCTGCTTCAACAGTAGAAAGAGAAACATATACTTGTTTCTTGTTGTGCCATGCCACTAAACGATCACCAAGAAAGAATGCAGCACCACTAGTGCTTTTCCTGTCATCTAAACAACCAGCCCAGTCAGCATCAACATAAGCAATCAAAGAGAAATGATTGCTTCTAGGATACCAAAGTCCATAATCAAGAGTGCCTTGAATATATTTAAAAATCCTTTTAATAGCAGTGACATGGGATTCTTTAGGTGATGCCTGAAACCATGCAACAGTGCAAACTCCATGCATGATGTCAGGTCTAGAAGTAGTTAAATATAACAAACTTCCAATCATTGATCTATATTCAGTTTGATTTGTTTTAGGAGAATCATCAACCTTAGTAAGTTTACATCCAGTAACCATTGGAGTGCTAACTGGATGGCATTCCTCCATCTAAAATTTCTTAAGCATCTCTCTAGCATACTTGGTTTGAGAAAGAAATATTCCTTTTTCGCATTGAGAGATTTCAAGACCCAAGAAGAAATTTAATTCTCCTAATAATGACATTTCAAATTCAGATTCCATTAGCTGAGATAATTTTTTACTCAATGTAACATTGTTGCAGCCACAGATATTGTCATCAACGTAAATTTCAAAAACCAGAATATCAAAACCTTCAGTTTTAACATGAAGATTGCTATCTACACCTCATCTAACAAAACCATTTGAAAGAAAATGACTGTCCAACCTAGAGTACCAAGCTCTGGGTGCTTGTTTTAAGCCATAGAGGGCCTTTTTCAATCTGTAAACATAATCAAGCTTATCTTTGCACATAAATCCTTCAGGCTATTCAACATAGACCTCGTCATCTAAATAGCCATTTAAAAAAGTAGTTTTGACATCCATTTGATAAACAGTAAAGTCTTTATAAACATAATAAGCCAAGAATATTCTGATAGATTCTAATCTAGCAAAGGGTGCAAAGGTTTCACCAAAATCAATACCTTCTTATTGAGCATAGCCTTTGCAGACAAATCTTGCTTTGTTGTGAATAACATTACCATTTTCATCAACCTTGTTTTTGTATATCCATTTGCCTCCAATGACATTCTTATCATCTGGTCTTGGGACTAACTCCTAAGCCTGATTTTTCTCAATCTTATCAATTTCTTCCTGCATAGAATTAATCCAACATGAGTCTGTGAGAGCTTCATTAAAAATTTTAGGCTCAAACTGAGTAACTAGACAAAAAGCTATTTGTGCCTTTTCATCAGATTTTGCAGCCTTTCTTCTAGTTTGAACCCCTGCATTTTTATCCCCAATAATCTGGTCTTTGGCATGATATTTAGCTAGAGCTTTTGATGCGACCTTTTCAGGACTTGCTGTTTCTTTTCTAGGGCTTGCTGAATCAGTATTAGGCTTTGTTGTTTCAGCTCCTTCTGAAATTATTTCTAGTTCAAGTTCATCTTCCTCATTATCCTACAAAGATTCAGTATACAAATGTGGTCTTTCATCAAATTTTATATTAACAACTTCTACAATCTTATTAAGCCTTTTGTTAAGGCATTTATAAGCTTTTCTGTGAATTGAGTATCCCAAAAAGATACCCTCATCACTCTTTGATTGAAAGCTCCCAAGGTTATCATCATCTTTCTTGATAAAACAATTACTTCCAAAAATTTTGAAGTGTTTGACGGAAGCAGTTTTTCCATACCAAAGTTCATAAGGAGTGTGTTTAGATTTCACCCTAAGCTGCACTCTATTCAAAATGTATATAGCTATATGAACAACTTCTTTCCAATACATATCAGACAACTTAGCTTCATCTAGCATGGTTCTAGCCATTTCTTTTATGGCTCTATTCTTACATTCAACTACCCCATTTTGTTGAGGTGTTTTTGCTGCAGCATACTGTCTTTTAATACCGTTCTATTCACAGTCATATGGTTAGAACATCCACTGTCCAGGACCCATAAGTCCTTTTTCTTGGAATGAAAAGCAGTTTCAACCAACATAGTTTGCTCAATGTTGTTAACAGTCTTAGGTTTCCAAACCTTTTTAATTTTCTATTGTTTTGATTGTAGATCAGTTCTGCACTGTTTGACAGAATGTCCCAAAGCATTACATTTAAAACATCTGATCTATCTAACAAAACCATAGTGTTGCCTAAGACCAAACCTAGGTATTCTAGGATTCATAAGCTTGCAAGTGCTCACCTTATGGCAAAATTTTTTGTAGAAAAAACAATAACCATAGAAGAAAGGATTGTATCTGTAAGATGATCTATTACCTTTCAAGGGCTAAACATGATTCTTACCAAAATCAGAGTGATTTGGACTTGAACCCTTGATTTCAGAAGAGGGGTTTTGTTTTGTATTATCAATTGAAGATTCACCCTTTTCAAAACCAATACCGGTTTTATCTTTATACAGCTTCTACTTGCTGAGCATCTCATTGAGTTTTAAAGTGCTTTCATATTTCTCAATTTCCTTTATAAGACAGACTACTTCTTGTTCCAATTTTTGAATTTCTTGATCTTTGCAGCTTACAGTCTCTTGAAGACAATCTTCAACTCTTTTAGCTTCTTCAAGCTGAGTTTTTAGAGAGACCATTTCTTCATCTAGTTTATGTTCTTGAGCAAGAACTTGTTTTTTGAGTTTTTTGACCTCTTGTAAAGCACATTTCAGCTCACTTTCAAGATCTACTTCACTTTCTTCAACATCAATAGTATTTGAATCATTTTGCTGAGTAATTTCAGCCATGAACAAAGTTTCATCTTCTTCAACTAATGAATCTTCAGACTCAATATCAAATTCATCCTTACTAAACAAACTTTTCTTCTTTTTGAAATTGAAGTTTCGTTTAGGTTTGAAGGCCTTCTTCTTAGGCTGTTTTTCAGTTGTCTCGTTGTCACAAATTTGATCATCATAGGGACACTTTTCAGCAAAGTGACCTATTTTGCCACAGTTAAAACATTTAAAGGGAAGTTTTCCCTTATATTTTCCTAGTCCCTTTTTAAATATTCTAACAAAATGGGATTCTTTAGAATCAGACAACTCTGATTCACTGACTTCGACTTTTTCTTTCTTTTTAGTGTTAAAGGAAGTTTCTTTTCCTGTTGAATTGTTTTTTCTAGTTCTCATTTCATAGGCAGTAAGTATTCCTTACAAGCTGTCTAAGGTAAGCTGATCAAAGTGTTTCTTTTCTTCTAGGGCTAAAACCTTAGATTCAAAATTGGATGGTAATGTTCTAACAACCTTTGTGACCACATCAAATTCATTAACCTCTTGACCTAGACCTTTCATTGCATTGACAACTTCATCAATTCATAGGAAATATTCAGCCACTTTTTCATCATCCTTCATTTTCAGCTCCTCAAACTGATGTTTGGGTATGTGCAACATCATGATGGGCCAAAAAGTGGCAATATTATGGGTATGTGGTTGATAATTTTTTTTTTACCCAAAATTGATGAAATGAAAAGGGTTTTTAAAGGAGTTTCTCAGCTTTCCGCCAATATAAGTTATGCTTTACTTTGAATTTAATAAGTAATTATTATTCATTTTCTATTCAAATTATGACTAAAGTCTTGATTGATAGACTAATTGAAAAACGTCTATAGCTTTCAAACATGATCACATTTTTTGAATCCAAAACATGCATCACATTCTATGCTTCGCATAATATAGGATTAAAAAAAGAAAAATTGAATTTCATGAAGTTTTGACCAAGTTAAGGTGGTCACATACAAGTTTTTATATTTTTTAAAAGTTGTAATAAAAAATCATAATTAATTATTCACTTGGAAATAACTTACAAAAAAATATGCATCACATCAAGACATGAGTCCTCTACTTATATATAAAATCTTATAAAAAAATATTATCATTTTATTGTGGTTAGGGTGGTCGACAAACACCTACTTCTTATTTTTTCCCCGAGATTTAAGTACTACTGCATTGAAATTTCAAATTTTCACCAAATAGATTTTTAATAAAAAAAAAACCTAGTAGTTTAGAAACTACATTCAATTTGCTACAACTTCTATTCTTACATATTTTTAAAATAATATAGATAGCTTATTCAAATTTTTATGTCAAGTTGCCTAACTCTGATTTTTATGATTTTTTTGCCACTTAAGGGCCTACTTTTTCCATGATGATCCTGCACATACCCGTTTGAGTGTAATGATTTTTGACAGTTTGAATTTCTCATTCCCTTGATATATAGTTTCAAGTTTTTCCTAGATATCATGAGCAGATTTGCAATGCATGACTTTAATGAACACATCTTTAGTTAACCCACACAAGATGGCATGCTTAGCTCTGGAATTTGTTTCATACCTCTTTTTTTCAGCAGGATCAGTGGGAATAGAGGCTGGTACATTGTAAGCATTTATAACAATGCTCCAAACATCAACATCAAAAGAAATAATAAAAGCTTCTATTCTGATTCTCCAGAACACATAACGGAGCTCTGGTTACAGAGGCACCGTCTTGAGAATGTGCCATTAAACGAACTCCAAGACCAAGATCAATCCAAGGTGATTAAAACCTATTAGAGGACCATACGCTCTGATACCAATTGTTGGAGTTAAAATGGCACTGAGAGGGGGGGTGAATCATTGTCTTAACAGATCTGACCAATTTTTCAAAAATTCAAAAACATAGCCCAGATTTGATCTCAATATACTCTAATTAATGCATTCATGAGTTGAATGTAATCATTCATAAATAGAATTGAGAAAAGTAATAACCAAATAGTGAACTGAAATAACAACAACACAGTAAAGTAGTGAGAACTTAGAAGAACAAAGAGACAAGATTTTGCCGAGTGGAAAACCATCCTGGGGTATAAAAACCACTCCCGAAATGCCTTTCAGGCTTAAACTTTTGAACAACTATTCACAATGCCTTATAGGCTGATTTTTGAGCAGCCACTCAAGGAGCACCAACCCCTCATTTAGAGATATCTATCTCAAGGAGTACCAACCCCTCAAATTATGTTTCTAAACAATAATAATATCTTAGAGGATCTCTCTATTTTCAGTGAAGCTCATAACTCTCTATTTTCTCATCTACAGAATACCCTAAGGATTCAATAATTGAATCCTTAAAATATTACATAGAAAAGAATATTACAATATATCTCTGCATCTTTGTTTTTCAAATTTTTAATATAGAGAAATTCAATACATTTTTGATATGGCCAAAGAACAATCCTCCAGAATTACGACCAGAGAACTTACACTCTTTTCAACACAGGTTTTTATATACATTTCCAGTATTTCTGTCATGATGAAAGTCTTCAAAGAATGCATTTTTCACAAGAATCTGAAACTCACTTGCCAAGTTTAGAATCTGAAGCTGAATAATGACAATCTATAGATGATGGAAAAAATCAAGGGTAATGCTTGCCCAAAGGGCTGCAAATAATCCGTTATTTCAAAACCACGACTGTCCACAAATGAAACTCAAAGAATATTCTGCCATGTAACTATTCTGAGATTCGATTTCAACCAATGATGTCGGCCTGCAACTATACTTAGAAATTCACATGTCGGCTACAGAGTTTGAGTCTTCATAATCATTTGTTGAGACATCCAGATAGTTCTACCAAAGGAAATTAAATCGCTAGACATTCCTCTTAGTTATCGCTTTCGCCATGACCCATCAGAGTTGGGGAGAAGACATAACAAATACATTATGTCATGCCGAGAGCCATGTGTTTTTTTCTTTCCAATCGCTCAGACATAAGCAAGTTTCTCACCGAGATCCCCTTTTCGTTTCATTCACTATCGCTGTAACCTTTTGATATCAGAGAGACATCTTGTAGACAAGTCTTTGTTTTGCCGAGATCCCCCATGATCAAACATGTCGCCATGACAATTCAATACCTATGTTGAAGGTAACTTTATCGCCATCAGTCATCCCTCTATTTGTCACTATGGCATTCTGCTGTCGGGGAGATGTTATGTAGATTTCATTATGTTTCACCAAAAGGCTTTATCCATTATGAGTCGATGTAACATAATGGTTCTCTCACCGATGCATCCTTCTATCTTATGAGTGTTGCTATAGCATACCGTCATTAGGGAGACCTCTCGTAGAAAGCTTGAGTCATACCGAAAGTCACCAACCATCTTGTGTGTTCCATCGGCGAGACCAGAGATCACTCATCGAGACCTCACACCGAAAACCCTAACTCTTACTGAGATGTATGCCTTTATGTTGTCTGTCGGTATAAGAAATCAAACTCGCCAAGACTTTTCTTCGATGCACATAAGTCATACTGAAATGTTCTTTTTGTTTTATGCATCGCCGAGACATATCAATGTCGGGGAGACCTCTTGGAGAGAATACTATGTTATACTAAAAATATTTTTGTAGAAGTTAGTAAGACACTATGAAATCGCTATGACATTTCATCAAAGCCACAACCTTTGCTGATAAGACCTTTTGGTGCACGGTCGATGAGACAAAGTAAGTTTTCTAAGACATTATATCGATGCCGCAACTCTTGCCTATATGTTCTTTCTTGTGCTGGTTGCCAAGACACAAAGCACTCTATGAAACAACATGTTGATAGGGATTTCTTACGCCGATGAACCTCCTTATGTATTGGTTGTTGAGACCCGACTCATTCGGTAAGACCTCTCAGCGGTGAGAAATACTCATGCCGATAGACCTTTCCATTGTCACCAAGACCACATGAATGTCATGCCGAAAGATACCCAAAGGTGAATTTTTTCATCAAGGACAAACCAATTAGAACACAACTAAGAACCAACAAACTCCCCCTTTGTCCTTGATGGAAAAACACAAATGACTCTCCCCCTTTTTTCCTCAATGACAGAGATAGAAGAGAAGAACGTGCATTGCCATGAATCACAACTGAGAAGCCAACCAAAATATCATGAGAAACAGCTGCAAAAAAAAGTAACAGTGCAGCAACCAAGATTGTAGGAGAGCTGTAAGTGAATAAAAATATATAACATGCCCCCCCTAAGCCAATGCTTGTAAAATCAGAGAAGTAAAGATTGAGAGATAACTCCCAATCAAAGTCTCAACCTTTCAAATGACTCTTTTGCTAAGGGCTTAGTAAAAATATCAACCACCTAATCTTGTGATCCAACAAAATGTAAACATACTTCATTAGCCAGTACCTTTTCTAGTAGAAAATGAAACTTGATAGCAATTAAAGCACATTCTCATGATTATAGAAACCTTCAGTTAACCGGCTTTAGCACACTGAAAAACTACTATCACAACTCACTCACACACACTTCTTCTCTTATGATTTGTGGCATGCTTTCATCACTATGCATCACATTGTCATACAATTCTTCACAACTTGCCTTGGTTTTATACCGTTGTCAACCTTAGAAACATTTACCAAGGTTAGCCACAATACACTATTTCATAAATTCAAATTAGGCCTATAACTCTAAATTCTCATGGTGGAAAAGAATAAGAGTGGACCAATAAAAACATAAAAAATAATATTCTTGATTCTTCTACATGCTTCCTCAATTAAATTTTATTCTTCGAATGAAGTGTAAACACTAGGTTGACCAAACCTAACGAATACACAAATTATCAATGATGCACATGCTTCCAAAAAGAATATGACACATGGATGATGCAACAGGCTTCATTATGCACAAGAATACATCTCAATATCTTTGACAGACATCCGCAACAAAAACAACAGGCTTGAAAAAATGAACTCCTTTCACCAGTCTTTCTGAGCTGCATAGACACACACAGAAACACTAAAACATGATTTTCGGATCACGAAACTCCAAACCTCTTCACCAAAGCATAGGAAAGACCTTCACAAGACATCTCACAGATTCACATGATCTGAAACAAAACAGTGGAGAATTGCGGAGAAAACATATTTCTCCCAGTCCACAGAACAAAAACTTTGCTGATAGATCATACATACCGGTGGAAACAACTTACACGCATCTTCTGACCAAAAATCAAAACTCGGACTATATCACCATCAAATCGCCATAATGAAATCTTCATAACCACACAATCATAGGATCACCACAGGAGAAATGTGGAGCACATACTAGAGTACATACTGAACAAACTCAACACTCTGATTTCTTTTCTTCATTAAATTTCTCAAAATCACTTGGAAACACATCACACCAACATATTTGCAACACCATAAAGGTAGCTCCATGTACTCATAGCATCTCACCAGCATCTCAGCCATACATGTACAATCTACAACATACTAAATAGTGTTGACATCAATGACAACACCACCAGACAAGCTCATACTTGCAACAAGATGTACCTCTTATGGTCTTTGAGACAAATGTGGCAACTTGTTCTAGAATGCAAGCTGGGGATATGGAACCCCTCAACTACATACACTCACAACCCACTCCAGAAGTTAGTTTCTTTGATGATACTTCCATTAGTGAAGAAGGGGATGATGAAGAAGAAGAAGTTGAATAGATAAGTGCACCTATTGTTACACCATATGAGCCACTCACTGAACAAAACATTTTTAAATTTGAAGCATCAAATGAACTCTTAGATGATGTAAGTGTCAGGGCCAGACAAGAGTTTGTTTTTGATAGAGACTTTGTAAAAAAATTAGAATTCCAATCATTTGTTTAAGAAAACAAGGGTAGAGCACTTAGAAAAATAATGGAAGATACCACTCCTGAGCATGAAACAACTTCCCTAGAAGAAATAAGAAAGGAAGCAGAATAGGAGTTAGAATCCATCACCCATGGAAGAGGGAGAGAACTACTTAAAGAAGCTAGGGTCTTGCTCTTACCTAGATGGGACATTAACTCTACCATAGTATTTGATAGTTTCAGGAAAAGAGGAGATACGACACTACAACAAACAAATGAAGCCAGTGATAAAATGTATTCAGGGTCAGGATACAACCCAAATGAAAGCACATTGTTGATATGGGCATTATACTCCCAAGACAAGAGGCCTACCATTATCAACAGTCCAAGTCAAGTATTTGGGCATCTCATGGTGCATAGAGTTGGGGATACTAGTCCTATTGAAACTATAGAGTTAAACATAAATGTGAAAAAAATTCAATAAAGCTTGAATTGAAAAATTGGTAAGAGATAATGAAAAACTAAAGAATGAAGTGGCCAATTGCAAAGACAATTTATCCTCTTCCTCTTCATCAGAATTGTACTCTCCATGGATAGATTTTGAAAAAAAAGTATTGGATGCAATGGTAGATGTTATATATATTGGAAACATTACCATTAGAAAGGTCAGAAGAAGTGCAACAAACTAGAGACAAAGATCAAAACCGAAATGGTCTTTGAGATGATTAAAGAAAGGTTAGAGAAGGTAATAAACCAAGATGATAAGTATGGGATCTCTTTGAAAAGGTACACTCAATCTTTCAAGAGCATCTCAAAACTACAGGAGAAGGTGGAGGAAAAGAAGAAAGAGTTGATTAGAAAGGAAATCATGAATGAATAGATCCTTTGTAGATAAAATGAGTTAAATAAGTGACATGAGGAATTTCGTGCCAAGATCAAGGCTAAGGTTGATGATTTTGATCAACCATTATATATACCATTTCCCATGTTCTTTGATGATGAAGGAATACTTAAGGATCTAGATCATTGGAAAGATGAATTTCTTTAGATATTACCACAAGCACTAGAAATGGTCCATGATGAAGAAAGGGTACTACATAACACTCACAAGCAGCTTGAATAGATAATGTACATGGAATACAACATGATGGATTCTCTGTCGAATATTGATACTCACATTAGTGAGGATTACACTCAGAACTTTTCAAAAATGCACATGTTCATCACTAAAAATGAAGAGGCCCTAAGTGTGGAGAAATGAGTTTCATAAGAGAATTGCAGGAAAATTGAGCACTTCATTATGGAGAAGAGAAATTTTCCAAATCTTGAGAGATCACAAGTTCTCTACGATGAATAACAAAGTGAGTGTTTATCTATTGTAGTTTTCTAAATTAATTTCTTTATGTTTAAACATTACAATTAGTTAAAGCTATGAAAAAATATATCTTTTTGGGAATGGGCCTGAAGCTTGTTGCTTCCCATATAAAAAAGGAAACCAAGGCCCAGTTTTGATCGTCATCATCATCACATCATTATCACTACCAATAGTAGTAGGTTAGATTCATATATCATATTTCACTCATCCGTCTCATATCAAAAGACTTATGCTATTAATGTAACATCATTTTGAAGCAATATAATGGAGAAGACTATTCTTAATTGGTGACTTATATTCATTGTTCAATTGTTGTGTTAATTTTCATGCTTATATGTTGTTGTGTTGTCTCCAAAGTGGTTCTTTCAAGTTATTCAAATTTATAAATTTTTTTCAAAACACATTTACTACTATTGTGTGGTTGTTTTGATTGGGTTTTGGTGAGAGAGAATTAAAAATCCTTTCAGTTAATTTATTTTAATTGGCTCCCTTAGGTATTAAAAATACTTTTAAGGTAATTAATCTTATTGGTTTCCCTTAAGCTAAGAATTAAAATTCCTTTCATAACATCACAGTAATTTGAGGGAATAAAATTGGGATCTATAAAGAAGAGAACTATAACAAACAAACTTGCACATTTGCACAAGGTGCAAACATTTAAAAATGCCCAATAGTTAGAGTTAAGCTGAATAATAGGTTTACCTATCATTCAAATCTATCTCCATAATTATCATCCATCCATTAAATCCATTCACCGAATAGATTTAGGCACTGGCTAGCTTTAAAACACTTTTATACAAATTCAACTCACACTTTTGATTATTGAAAACACATTCAATAGGAATTAGTCATTAAGCTTTGTGTCTACTTCACACCCATGTTCCATATTGAGTAGGTTGCTCACATTATATATCACATTCATACTTTCCAAATCTACCTTATTACCCAGGTACACCCGCCTAGGTTTAGCAAAGTGTAAAGAGTAGGAGGTGATCAATCACTTTTCACCTGGTTTGTTGGCCAAAAACGTACTAAGAGATTGGCACCCTCTTGTGGTCTAAAAAATTGCATTTTTGAGACCTAACAGTACCATTTGTATACATTAGTTCACAAGTTCCCAATACCTAATGTGAATGTGTCAACCATTTTACAACAATAAATCAAGGCAAAATTAAGCTCAATTTCATAAGGAGGCCCAAACAAGTGTGAAAATGTCCTCGACGACATTTTTTCAACACTACATTGAATACCCACGTAGTGTCAGTTATATTCTTGTCCTTAGGTCTTGGAAAAATATCCCAAGTATCATTATTTTCAATTTGATTTAGTTCATGTTCCATTGAATTAATCCAATTCTTATCCTGTCTAGCCTTTGTAAAATTATTGGACTTAATTTCAATAAAAGTCAAAAGTTTACTTATTCATTCATTCTTTCTAACCTTCTGCTAGTGATAAATCCATCATGAATATGATTTTTAGAATTATTTTTCATAACATACTTACCTAGAGCTTTTTTATTTTCTCTTTTAGACTCTTCATTTGCATTTGCATCTTAATCTTCTGATTGTTCAAAATACTAATCTCTTTTAATTGATGAAAAATGATGTAGATACCCATAAATTCTCAAATTTATACTCTCTAAAAAATAGAGAAATAGGGTTCCACCTTTAGGAGATGGAACAATTAGGGTTTATGACCTCCTATTTCACCTAGGTCATTGAAGGAAACCTTAGAGATCTCAATCCAAGGATGAAATGAGAGAAAGATATATTGCAATAAGGTATCCTAGGGTGTTATTAAAGACTTAAAGGGGTCACCACCAAGATAGGGCTTGGAGAGACAAGTAACATGCAAAACCTAATGCAAGACTTAAGTAAATGACCTAGAAGTGAATGCAAATAAGAAGAGAAAATTGAGAACTTGTATAGAGTTTCACCTGGAAACATGTAGAAGCTCAATACAAGCTCTAAAATTCTAAAAATTCTGATTCTAATGCTCACTAGAACTCATACACCATGCTAGGTGATTTAGTCCTAGATTAGGGTTTCTGAGCAGGAACAAAAATCTAACAGTGAAAAGTCTGGGACTTTTGAAACCTAGAAAAAGCCCTGTACTGGGACTCATACACCAGAAGTGGCATATCATTCTAATTTAGCTTTTTTGAGGGGTTAAGGTTTGAATATGATATTCTCTCTTTGATCTTCCCTCCAATCTTTGATTTTCAGATCTAAAATGTTGAATCTTGCTCTGTAAGTGTCTTTTAGTGATCTTGTAAACAAGGTGACAACTTTGACAACTTTGCAAACTTGAAAAATTCTTTCCAATCTTTCTCTTCAATGTATCTTCAACCTAGATCTGTAAATAACACAATAAAGAGAGGTAAATATGTTGTTTTGTTAGTATAAAGGGGTTTACCTTGGTCAAACCCTGTTTTGGTAATAAAATCTTGAAATGAAATGAAATAGAAAGGAGGAATGATGAATGAACAAATATGCAATGTTGTAACTCACCAAACCATTGAATAGGATGCTGCAAACATGTATGAAATGGTTAGCATGAATGTGGATCTTGAATCTTGCTTGAATGATATGGATCTTGACTTGAATACTTACTTGAATCATGAAGCCCTACATCACAAATGTTATCTCAAAAACAAACATGATGCATGATGACTTTGACATGATGCTTGATACTTGAATAATGCTCTAAAACACTTGATAATCAGATCTTTAATGATCTTGTTAACTATTGAATGCTCTTGTGAACTCAAATTTTCTATAAGGATGCTTATTCAACTTGATAGGAGAAAAATGAGTAAAATAACCTTGTATTTATACTTGTTTATGCCAAATTTTCTAAAATTACAACACTACAAGTCGATATGAGATCTAGGAGAAGAAAATCCTGCTAATAATTTGAATTTAATTTAGGTCTAAGCTAAATCAGACTCATATGCCAGTTGTGGCATGAGTCCCATTATGCTAAGCTTGGGACATATTTTTCAAGAAAGGCTTAAATTAATGTGAAATTTAGATTGGGGCCCCAAAACTTAGGTGGAACTCATATTCCCAAGGTGGCATAAGAGTCCCAGATCACTAAATATGGGCCATATAATTAAAAAAAACATAAATTATGATTAGATATTGGTAAATTTTGGGGTTAATCTCATAAAGATGCATTAATTAAGGCTTGTGGATACAAAATGAGGCCAAATAAGGCATAAAGAAGCCCAATTTATTAATGAAACACTAGATTAGTGTGAAAGTGTAAAGGTGCACTTTACAACAGTTTAAATAAGACACAATTAGGTCCATTTAGTTTACATGGGCCCAAGACTTAATGTGAATGTGTTAAACACATTATAACACTAAATCAAGGAAACATTAGATTGTAGAAAAACTTATGAAAATATAGAGGGATACATTTTTCATCACTATATTTAGCCCCCACTTTAGTAGAAAAACTTGCATCAAGAGGGGTCTAAGTGTACCAATGTAGATTGTATAGGATGACAAAGATCAAAGGAGATGGCCAAGCCCCTAGGATCCAAGGTCCTATA
>VDFB02044432.1:0-26021 GCA_007258455.2 Sequoia sempervirens | reverse complement strand
TCTCTTCCCCTAGGGAAAATATTATTGAACAAAAGAATGCCAACATTGATAAACAATATAATCCAACCATTGATGAGTCCCCTATGTGTGATGAAGTCATTTTAGAAGAGCCAACCTTTGAATGTCTTGCACATCTAGTTTTTTGTTCTCCTAAAAGCTCTCCTACTAGGTGTTGATGATGGTTTTACTCACATCAACAGGGTGAATAAATTCTTCACAAGTAAACTGCAAAGAGCCTATCCTTCCTAAAATATATGGAACAAAGAAAATAGAAAAGGGGAATTTTCTTTAACATGAAAAGATTGACTCAGTTCAATCCCAAGTCTTTGGTAATCAGGTCTTGATTGTTGTAATGCCCCGTCTTAATAACCTAAGAATATTGCAATAGCGTATATTGGTGTAATAATTTTTTTTTAAAAAGTATTAATATTAAGTTAATTAAATTGCATACATTCTTAGGTTAATCGACGTTACACTACTTTGAGTTTTCCATAAGCGACTTAAGTATTTCGCATTGCACATTTAATTAATAACATAAAGATAAACATTGCATAATAATAAATTCCATTCATGTTAACATAATAAAGTACAAACATGTTTCCATACATTGCATTTGATATGATATTACAATTCTCATCCATCTTGATGAGGTAGTTCTATAAAAAAAATTACAATTACATTTACAATAATATTCACCTCATAACATTTGAGGGATGTTTTCAATACAAGATTACAATATACAATGAGGAAGTACATAAAAGATCCAAGTGCGAGCTCTCCATCCATGAAGCTCTTGATGCCATGATCAAACTGGGGACCCAACGGAGTAAGGTACATGTTCCACCCAATCATGTGGTACCCGTAGGTCCACCCCCCGTGCTAGGAGATAGTAATAAGGTTACCTAGACCTAATCTACTAACCCTAGACACTAGTACAAACAATTCTATTGGTTATATTGCTTCCAGATTTTAACAATTGATTGAAACACAAACACAAGGTTGACTATTATTCTAGGTGGAGTGTCATCACAACGTTGCAAAGGTTACCCTGGTGTTTCTTCCTAGGTTCCAGCCCCCAATCCTTGGGTTACCCTGGTAACCTCTTATGAAAACCGGCCCCTATTGCATACTGTTGCGGAATCGAATGTCTTTTAAAGTAAACAAGACACCGATTTGCCATTTCAGGCCTTCTCATCTTATACTCATGACTGTAGTAGCTCAAGAGTCATAAGAGAGGCATAAGCATCTTGTTAAATATTTTATTCTAACTATTGTGTCATTTAGTTATCACTGAGTTACTAACTACTTGTAAGTTAGCCTGACACCACTTTGTGTGTCGGCCCTTACAAATAGCCACTCCCCTAAACATAACAAGGGTTTCTAAGTTTCATGACTAGGGTTTACCAAGTGCACAAATTACATCTCACAATAACAAATAAACCATAACAATATCAGACACCATGTTTAACTTTTGCACAACCCAAGTCAATTAAAGAAATACATTTAAACAATTAACACCCTTTTTACACAACTCGTTCTGGAAGGCTTACACTACAAAAAATTTCCCAATTTTTTCCCAATATAACACAATAATAATAAGTTAAGAACAACAATTGTCTATAATTCGGATATACTAAATCCATCCAATCAGAATAGAATGAACAAAACAATTCAACTAAAATTAAGTTTATTTTCCCATTTAATTTAAAAATAAATTTCTGTTTTGTTCAATAACCTATCCGTGCAAATAGTTGTGATATTTATAATTTCAAAAAAAAAATCTAATTGATTTAATTACAAAATATCACCTTTAAAACCAACACAATATGCATATATATATATATATATATATATATATATATATATATATATATATATATATATATATATATTTTAAAAAATTAATTTTACAATAACAAATTAATCTTTTAAAATATTCATATTAAAATAATTATTTTCAATTAAAAATATATATATTTAATATATATATAACACATTATAATAATATATATATATTATATATAATATAATAAAAAATATTATTTATATATAATATATATATATTATAATAATTATATATAACAAATCAAGTTAAAATATAAATTTTGAATTTAAGACAAAAGTTTGAGTTAGGTTTCCGTTGCTTCCTCAAGCAAATGTCTCTAGCACAAGGGCGGCGGTGGTAAACACGCTCTCCACGGGTGGCCGCAGTGGGAGGCCCCCGCGGCCTCCAATCAGCCTCCCAAGTGAGGTTGTTCATACTGTACATTTCATACGAATTTTCAATTCGTTTTTTTTTAAACATAAATAAATTTTGCGGAATTCATTCTGCCCATGGGATTTCAATCCGAAGTGTTTATAAAAATATACACATGTACGGCGAGAAACAGAGTTTCAAAAGATTAATATTTTTAAAATAAAAATAAAAATTGACGAATTTCGCCTGCAGACTCGATTCCGTATGGCGAATTCCTAAATATTTTATTCATAAATTTCACTACAGTATAAACATAAATTTATCAAATGAAATAACAAAAGAATTTTCAATTACAAAGATCACTTTCTGATGATATTTTTTTCTACAGGAATTGGAGAAAATTTACATAGTACAGAGTTATTTTTCCTCACAAATTCAATTTCATTTCAATAGGATTTCCCCAATTTTAATACAATAAACATTTATTCAAAAATCAACTTCCCCAATTCCCTTTTTAAGTTTTCATAGAGGTTTGAAATATGACACAGAAAGTTTCTTTTCTATCACAACTAATATTCTTCACAGTTCCATTCTACTGTTTAAATAAAATTTTACCAAATTCTCAAGAAGAACACAGGAAATATAAAGCAATTCTTTTCTCTATCTTTCAAAGAAAGAACAGACAAAACAAGAAAAATACCTGTACTAAATTAACTGCCTGTAGGAAGATTTCTTTTGCCTGTAGTGTACGAATCCAAAATCTTCCTCCAAAAGAAATTCTTCAATCCAAAAGAGCTTAACCAACCACCAAGATACCTCCAAAGGATCTTCCAATTCCAAAATCAACCAAAATAAAACGGAGAGATAACAACTTCTAAGAAGATTTCACTTTTTATCACAGTAAGAGAATTTTTGCAAAACTTTTGATAATTTCCCCGTGAGGAAATTGAATAGCCTCTGTAATTTCCCGTGATCCACAATAACCTCTCCATAACAAATTTTTCAACAACCCAAATTAATGCAACTTGCACACTTGTCGAGAAGTTGCAAATATCTTCTCCACAACTTCTCGGCAGTTTTTGCCCTTTTAATTTTGCATGCAAATTTCAATTTTATTTAATTTAAATTTTGAAAAACCAATTTTCCATTCACATGCATTTTATTTTTATTTTAATTTTCTAATTTTCCACAATTTAATTAATTTCCAAATGCAATATAAATTTCACACTTAATAATTTAATATAATTAATTAATTAATTTAATTAAAATAGTTTAATCTTTTTAAGATCAACTATTTAACCAAATAAGCTAATTAATGAATTAAATTATTAAGCAAGTAATTTCTACTACATTTAAACATTAATTAAATAACAATAATTTAAAACACAATATTCCAACATTAAAATTTAACCAAATTTTACCTTTTCAAAATGATTTAACCAACATAAACACAATACAACCTATGACTCAAAACTGAAAACAAACAAAGTACTATGACCAGGATTAAAGACTAGGCTAGGGTAAACCAGACTACTATCTCTCGATAACCGTATCCGTTGAGTCTTGACACGCTCAGACCTGATTACACAGGTGGAGTCGGTGTCATGTACCTACAAATCCTGCAACCAAGCAAATAACATGCATAAATATATATATATATATATATATATATATATATATATATATATATATATAAATATATATAAAGCGATGAGACACAGATGCGGAGAAAATCCACAGATATCGCGGGGCACTGCATAGCCGGTGATCACGATTCCGTTCTCCACACCATTTACTTCCGCAGAAAATTGACAAAATGAATAAGCGTTAGTCCATCGCCATAAATTACATAGCAATAACGTGAAAATAACATCGGCTAAATCATATCGTAATACGAAAACAATGAAACAAGTATCATCATGCCGCAGAATAATCACCATCGCTCAAAACCAGTGATCAAAATATCCAACAAAACATCATAAAGTCTAATAGTATGAAAAAGTATCGCCATTAAAAGCATAAGCGGAGGAATTACACAAATAGAAACACAAAGAGGGTAAGAATTTCGGCATGCTGCCCTATTCATTAAATGGGTTGATTTAAAGATACATTATCATGTTCATCAAGAGAAATGAAATACAACTGAAGGAGTAAAAACAGATTTATCCATCGAGCAACTAAACCAACTGTGCATTCATAACAATTAGGTTTGTTTTCTGAAGGCTACAGGTGAACAGTGAGTCTAGTTCACTAGATGAATTCAACTAGGTGCATTTACATCAGATATTGCTGAATAGGTTCATGTTCTGTGCTTATCATAATCATATATGTCATGCAAGTTCAATTCATCAATTTATTCTATTCACAGTCAAGGATAGTGAACATGCATACAATATGCCTTAATGGTTTGATTTAATTTTCATCATGAAAGAATAATAGATTTTTGAAAGTAGTTTATTAAGTGAAACATAAAATGCATGAAGAGTACCATGTTGCTCAGGCATACAAAGGACAAACATTGCATTCGAGTGTTGAATGAGTCACTAGTTCTAGTTGATTAATAAGTAAATGCAGCATTATGAGTTGTAATAACAAAGTGATCATTCCAGAATATTAAGGAAAGAGCAAACAGTTTCATTCCAGAATAGTGCTTCTGAGGCTTTAGATATGCATGGGAATTGGTGAGTACAGGTGATTCATGTTGTCGCTATGTTTCAAGTTAAAACTCCAATAAAGTGCAAATACAGAAAGAGAAAGTTGTTTAAAGTTGTGAGAAAATAAGAAAAGACACTGCTGTGTGTACAAAATATAAGTAGGAGGACAGTATACATTCAGAGGTTTTCCCCTTCATAATGAACAATCACAAAATCATGTTGGAAGTAGGAAGTTCAAAATGCCTTAAGAAGCCTAGTTTATCATGATAAAATGAAGATGCAGGGATTGGAGAGGAGTCAGGATCAGCTTTAATAACAAATACCAAGTATGAGTTTTTGCAACTGAAAGTGCAAAGGAAACAATGGTGATCGAGCTGATTTTGTATGACAAGGAAAACAAAACAGATTTTTGGAGTCTTCTTTTCAAAATAGAGTATCAAAGTAAGTATCACTTAATGGTCGAACCCTGAACTCAATATGGATAAACACACAAATTCTTATTATTCTCATCATGAATTTTTATTTCTGAAGGCATATTAAAACAAACAGCAAGTACCCACGTTGGGGTTTCAAATTAATGGCAATTTTTCTTGTTTTCAGTTGAGTTTTGGTCAATTTTATTCGAACTCTAAGCAGTCGTGGTCATGTACAGTGATGAAATGAAGTTGTTTTCTTTTGAGAGGTACAAAATGCTAAGGAGGTTAAAAGTGAAAACAAATATTCAAGGCATTCTTTTGTTTCAGAGGTTCAGAATAAGGCACTCGTTGTTTTGGATCAAGCCCATAAGGACAAAATTATACAAATAAATTTGCAGTTTCGAATCTATGATACCCACATGTGAGTTTTTTTTCAAAGTGCAAGAAATACAATAATGGAGAGAACCCATATGGGTTTCATATAAAAGCAGTAGTAGAATACAAAGATACAGATTTTTGTGCTAAATCAAGCTTCAGAGGAGAAGAAAAATGCAGTTTTCCTTAGAGATTTTGAGTACCCACTTTTAGGGTTAGCTTCAAAATGTAGAAGTAACTACAGTAATAACCCATGTGAAGTCTTGAATTAAATAGCAAGAATATACAAAAAATGCAAGTTTCCTGAGTTGGGTCAAGCACCAAAGGGAATAAGATGCAATTTTATTCAAATTTCTGTGATACCCATATGCGAAAATGTTTTCAAATAGACATAATGGCCAATTTTTTGTTCTGGGTCGATCCCAAAACTCAAAGAGTTGCTTTCTTCAATACACATCTAGCGTGGCCTAATCATGGCCATAAATTCTTGTTTTAAAAAGAAGCCCTCTAAGTTTCCAGAGAACAAGTGTTAGGAAAGGAGATTACCAGTTCGAGGCTAAAGTAAGCACTCTAGCCATGGCCAGAGGTCCCAGATAGCTTCCCAAAGCATGATTTTGAGCTTTTGAAGAACAGTCGAGTTCTCATAGTGGGATGGTACACAACAATGATAAATGCAGACATAGAACTTCAAGGAAAACACATTAGGGAGTATGTATAGCCGCGGCCATAGGGCCTGAATATATTAAAATATGGAGCCATAGAAGCTATGTAACCATCGAAATATCTTACCCCTGCACAGTAGAAGAAAGCAAAAGCACAAGGAGAGCTCTCATGGAGTGAACTAGTAGAGGTCGAGCTCGAACTCATTATGGTCAAGAAGAACAGGTGCATAGAAGACAAGAAGTCAGAACATGACAGTCTGCGACCTTAATGGCCTGTCTTTTTCAAAAAATGAAGTAAAAGCTTCCATACAAAGAGAAATAGACTTACTCACTGAGATTCGACCACTGGAGAGCAGGGAGAAGATTACTGAAGCTCACGAGGCTCAGTTTCGACACAATCATGGTGGCATGTTTTTTTCTAGATAGAGTTTTCTTTCTTCCAAAGTCATGAGTGCAAAATGAGTGATCATTAGGGTTTGACTTCGTTTTGATTGAAACCCTAATTCGACCCTATCATCATCTAGAATTTTTGGTCAGAGCACGTGGTGAATGTCAAATGGAGGTTGAAATTTTTAATCTTTGCATTATGACTTATTAAAATCTAAGTTTAAATGTATATGAGGGGGGCCGAATTCCTAAGTTGGTCGATGGTTTAAGTCTTGGTGACTTATTTCTTTTGCCTTGGTGAAGTATGAAATGGTGAAATATGAAGCCTTGGGTATGGTTTAAGCAATAATAATATTAATGGATACCTTGTAACCTAAGATTAGGTTTTGACACCATAAGACCTAGTTTCTTTGGTTTAGGGTCGTTTACCTTGTTAGGGTTTTATTTTGATTGATTTTTAAAGAAATCAATGGGAATTTTGATAAGGAGACAAGAGATATGATGTGTAATGTTTTATTGATTTTTTGAGAAAATCAAAATATTGTAATGGAGCAATAAGGAGCCTTTCTTTTTTGCAAAAGATTCTAAATCTTTAATTGCAAAAAATAGATAAATTGTGCAAATATGCATCTTGTAAAGCAGAATCATAAAGTGATATTCTATAAATTGCTTTGTGTTTTCTTGCTATTTTTAGCAGATTTTTTGTTGACTTTTCCTTTGGTCGGTTTTCAGAACTTTTCTTGAGAGATAAGGTTTTTTCTGAGCTTTTAAAGAAAATCTGGCCTATTTTTAGAGGCTTGTCAGTGTGATCATAAAAGCAATATGCTTTTTTCTGCTTTTAGGCAATTTTTTGAGGTAGTTTGAAGCTTTTTTTCCTTGAGCTTTTTCTGAGCTTGGATTAGGGTTTCTTGAGGGCTATGTTTTGATGGACTTAGTCTTTCTGCTGTCCTTTCTTAGTAGTTCAGATCAGAGTTCCTGCTCATACACATTTTTGAGTTTGTGAACACATGATTGTTCTCAGTTTCAGATTATGGCATTCTCCTTCAGTTGAATAAAGACAACATTCCTACTTCTCATTTTTGTGTCCATTTGCAGTTTTAGTTTGATTTTATCTTGTGATTTTTGTTTACAGAATCCTTGTTTTGTCCTTAAAGTGTAATTCTTAATGCAAGAAGTTCAAAAATACAGGTTGCATATTGTGCTTCAAGTTGAGTCTTCATGGAAATCATTTATGTATCAATTGTTCTTGAGAAGTTGTGAAATATTGCATCTTTCTAAAAACTGTTTGTGAGGAAGAGATCATAACCGTCATTAAATCATTATTAGGTTCGGAAAGTCATCTGTTAGAAATAGGTTTTTATGTTCAATCATCTTTATCCCTTTCCTCAGAGGCTATTTTAGAATAGAATTCATCATTCGGAGAACCAACTCACTCTGGAGATTCCTTCTTCGTTTAGATCACCCACATCTGAAAGAGGTTTCCATGTTTCAGTAGTTTTTCAATATTGCATTCAGTAGGGTGCAAAATTATTGACAACTTGTCTATGTCAAATGATCTCCAATTTGAATGAAACAAAAGCCAATGTTGACTTCTTGAGCCTTTTGGATGTATTAGAATGGTAAAAAATGCCACCAGTATAACCAAAACTATTGCAATCACCTGGATCTCAAAAAACACATGAAATATAAAGAGGTAATTAAATCTTTGGAAACCCTTTTTGATTCTCCAAATTGTTCAATAACGCAAGAGAAGAGCATATAGGAATTTACAAGATTTTTATAAGAAAATCAATCTCTCAATTAGGAATCTAAGAACTTAGATTTCTCAAAGAAAAAGCTTTGATACCATGTTAGAAATCTGAAATAGATTGAATAACCCAAGAAACTTTTTAAGATAAAATCAAAGTCACATAAACTAGAGAAGCATAAAGAATGCAAACCATAACTTTGAGAGATTATGCAAGGTCAATATGACAAAATGTATTAATAGCTTCCAAGATTGATGAAAAATACAAGCTAGGTAGTGGGTTTATAGAACTTAGGAGAGGATGGAGGTGGCAAATAAACTAATCAAAATTGACCACCAAAACCACCAACATTAAATAAAGTGATGAAAAAGTAAATACTCCACCATTAAAAGGTGGAGAACAACTCATTAATTTATCTCCTAGTTATTAAATAATTATCCCACTTTATTATCCTAAGAAATCTTAATAAATGTGTAGGAAAAACCTATAACTAAGGGAATTAAATATCCCACTAGGAAAATTAAATATCTCACTAGGAATTAAAAACCTACACTAACATCTCTAACCTTGGTGCCTACTACTATTGATCCCCATCTGCTCCTTATTTATGGAGGTTCCAACTTACCTACATTTTTTTAACATTTTATGATAGTTCCCTTTATTTATTGGCGCTTTTGGCCTCTATTTCCTTTGTTTGTAATCAATACATGTTAATCTAGCCAATATGATAATTTTTTGGTGTCTGTATTTCTCAATATATGATATACTTGATCTTTCCATTTTAATAATAGTATGTGAAAATCATATTTTATTTTAAAAAATATCACTACAAAAGAAAATAGATAAAGCCAAAGATGTCAAAATTGCAAAGAGAAAAATAGAAAACTAGGGCAAGAAAGATTAATTAGGGAAAAAATAGGAACAAGGTAAGAAAATGGAAGTTGATGGACAACAAATAAATAAATGGAGAGGAGGAGAGTTGAAACACGCAAATAAGATGTGGAGAAGTATCGAATAAAGTGACACATAAGGAGAAGTGAATAAAAAAGGTAGGGAAAGAAAGACAAAAGGTCAAAGTAGGGTACAAGGATCAATAGGGAAATTAAGAGGAGGGAAGGGAGACTAGGTAAGAAAGGAAGAAATAATCAAGGAGTGGTAGTATTGCATTTAATATATTTGATAAGAGGTTACCAAGAGAAACTAAGTTATCAAATATCATCTCTATTTAGGTTGTTAGTGTTGGAGTAATTAGGATAATCACTTGATAATTAATTAATCATTAATTAATTATTAAGTCGCTTATTACTTTAGTTCACTTAAGCTATACTTAGGAGATATTTTTTATTATTAGCTTGAACTAAATATAGTACCAATTGTCTCATTGCATGAGATTAGAACATTTGTCACTATCTAATGCAATCCTCATCTAGGGTTTTCTTTTGCATGCTTTTATAAAGCTTGCACATTCATTGTAATCACAAAAAAATTTAGAACCGTTCAGGTTAATACATTACACATATTAGTGCTCTTTTGGATTCAATCGTTTCTCTCTTGGTTGCATAGCAAATTAGTTGCTTTGATCTTTCTTTTGTGATAGGATAATTGCTTGTAGGCGATTTCTAGGTGTTTTGGAGTTCAATCATCAACTTCAACATGGTATTAGAGCTCCAGATCTGTACCTTCTTATTTGAATTCTAAGAGATCTAGCATTGAGTGAAAAATTGACTCATCCTAGGGAAAAATAGGCATCACCATTGCATCCAAAACATTCAAAAACCTAAGGAATTCTTGTCGTTTCATCAATTTTGGAGAGGTTGAAAAAAATATATTTTCTTAATAGAAGGGACCTTCGTACAAAATTCGTACGACTGTATGGATTTGTATGGCCCTTGCTACATTGATTTTCCACCTCTACACTACAAGGTACGATAGGGGTTTTTGAAAAAGTATTCTAGTTTTAATTAAGTTTTACCTAAAAATAAAAAAATTATTTGGTAAAAAACAAGATCTAAAAGCTTTTTCAAAAATAAAAAAATCAAAAAGTAGAGAAAAATTCCCTACATAGTATGTACTTGGCAATAGTGGTCACATCAAGACCACTGGCGGAGCCTTGAATAACTGACGGCTCCAATATTGAATCCAATGGTTTTTAAATAAAGCGACATCCTTCAAATATTCTATTTGCCCATTAAACATGCATTGAAATCTTTGAAGATTATGAGGAATATCCAAGTTGAGTGCTGTAAAGGAATATTCCCCTTAAGACAGGCATATCCCAACCTCAACAACAAAATTGGTACCCGCAAAATTTTCAATTGACTGCAAAAGTGTTTTCGGTAGGAGGATTTTTTTACGGAAAAAGGAATATATCGGGAATATTCGGTGATAGCTAGCCAGTTGTCAAATTTAAGCCAGTATGTTGCTGACATCAACATGATGTCATCATACGACTGAACACTCCGCCCCCCCTCCTAGCCCCCATTTTCCCTAAAGGAGTGATTTTTTTTCTTTTTGGCATAACTTGGGCATACATGATATTTTCAAATAGATAATTGTAAGTACTTTCTAGTGGTGCAGTTCTCATTATCATATTTCACTATTAGTTCATGTTATTCTCAGTCAAATTCAAATATTCATTTTGTGCTTCCAAGCTCGTAACTTTTTTCTTGATCTCTAATTTTCACGATTCAAGTGATGTTGGAAAGGTATTTCAAAGCTCTTCAAATCTATTCATGCACCTTTTCTAGAATATGCACCAGGTACATTTTATTCAATTTTTGGTGTTTTCACAATTTTGTTAATTACTTAGATGCCTTGGCACCTCGAAAGGATCTTTTTGTGTAGGATGACATCATTTGATCTGCTTTATTAGTATTGAGTTTATAAGTCTCTGATTTTATCATTTGAGTGAGTATCATGGGTTTTTTTGTTCATCCTTTTATGATCAACTTGGATAAGGATAACTACGAGTCTTGGAAAAATGGCATCCTGACACATCTTAGGTGGCTTGATATTTTTCCTTATCTATATGGACTCATACCAACACTAGACACACCAAGGATTTTATTAGAATGGGGCATCATCAGAGATCATATTATATAGGGGTTATATGTTCTAGTGTTGATCATGTGTGTTGTATCTGACATTGAATGTCCCCACACACTTTGGACTCATCTTTGGGAGATCTGTGGAGACCCTCATATCTCTCCATACCTAGAGGATCCTATTGCAGATTGTCTCATCCCTCTTGCAGATGAAAATTCCATACCCTTTAATGACGATGCTTTAGAGGAGCTTGAGTATATCAGAGGTCTTACATGTTCTAATGGTTCAAAGACTTTTCTTCATGTTCCCACTCTTCTAATCAATACTTCATCAACATCTTTCATTGTTCCTGATCAGTTTGACATCACCACATCTTTTGCCCCTTTTGATTCAGTGCAATAGGGCATCATACATCTTCCAGGCACAACTACTTGGGATTCGTATCTTGTAGGCATATCATCCTTGTTTTTGGAGTCCTATATTACATATTTGGAGGATTACTTTGAGGAAATTCATCTCTTCTTTGTTGAAAATGACATCAACGATGTCATCCCACCATCTTCATTACCTTTGTGACTTGTTCTACATCAGTCTTCATAGGATCTTGGATCGACATCATTGCTTTCTAACATGTGGATAAATGAGAAGTTTTATCATTTGGATTTGGATTCCTAATTCACCCATTCTTTTGGATTGGATTCTCTAATCACCAGTGGATCTGTTTCTTCCTAAGGGGAGAAATGTTGTTTGCAGGTAGTGGATCATATTCTATCTTCAGGCATTCATCACTGGCACATGAGCTCTTTCTTTATGGGGGAATTCATATCCTCTTTGTTCTCTCTCCTATCAGGGGGACATCTATTTTACTTGCATGAAAAAATTAGCCCTCGAGGGGTCACATTGAGTCCTCCTTCTATCCTTCTTTCACTAGTGTAGTCATTTCTTTTTCTCTTTTGGAGAGGAGTTTTTCCCATGTGGTTTTCTCCTTTTCTCTAGTTATGAGAGATTCATTTATTTGTACATGGGTACCTCATCGGGACTTGTATTTGAGACCCATCCATGCATCCATCATTGCATTCTACTTCAGGGTTTTATAGCTTCTCTCTAAGTTGATCTTAAGTGGGGGTGTTGGAGTAATTAGGATAATCACTTGATAATTAATCATTAATTAATTATTAAGTCCCTTATTACTTTAGTTCACTTAAACTAAACTTAGGAGTGCTTTTTTATTATTATTTTGAACTAAATATAAGACAAGTTGTCTCATTGCATGAGATTAGAACACTTGTCACTATCTAATGCAATCCTCATATAGGGTTTGCTTTTGCATGCTTTTATAAAGCTTGCACATTCATTGTAATCATAAAAAATTCAAAACCATTTAGGTTAATACATTTCACATATCAGTGCTCTTTTGGATTCAATCTTTTCTTTCTTGGTTGCATAGCAAATATGTTGCTTTGATCTTTCTTTTGTGATAGGATAATTGCTTGTAGGTGATTTCTGGGTGTTGTGGAGTTCAATCATCAACTTCAATAGTTAGTGTGCTTGCAAATATTAGTTGCTTCTTTAATCCTTCTCTTTAAAAAAAATATTCCTAGACAAGGTCTTCGGTATCCTCTAAATATATATAGTGCTTAGTATTACAACAACATTTTTCTAATGAAAATTTCTCTATGTATTCATGTTTAATGTGTACACTATTTTTCTTGATCTTGGTGCTAATGGAATCAAACATCTCACCAATATAAGGGGTCTCACAAGACTAATCAATCTTATAGATCTCAAGAAGGTTTTTGGGTTATTTGGTAGAAGGGATATGACTTTATATTGTAGAAAATTAGATTGAAGGTGTATTTAAGGCATTTTTTGTGAAGAATTTTAGAACTTTTTGGAGATGCCTTCAACATAAGAGTGGAAACATGTATTGTTGAATAGTCCCCTCTTATTTTGGAAGAGGAGACCTCTAATTTTTGGCTTGAAAAAATGCTCCAATAATGTGTTTTCTCTTATAACCATTCAATTTGAATATTATAGTGAGGTTAGAAATTTCTTTCTTAATGTGATCCCCATCACAAATATAAAAAGTGTTAGTAGCAAGCATCTTTAATACACTATCATTTTGGGCTAGGTGGCAATGAGATGATGCATGAAGGCAAAGGTCAATTTGAGCATAGTTTTGGAAAACACTATGAGCCAAAGAGTCATATGCATTTCTAACAAGAAGAATGTCAAAGAAAGGGAGTTGATTTTTATTTTCAAGTTCTTTGGTGAGATTAGTTCGCCCCATTATGTTTTTTTACATGAGAATGAATTTCTTCTTATTTTTTGTCTCCATGTTGCTAAGAGATATTGGCATAGGATATTTTCTCTAAATGTTCCATGGCTACACCCTTTTTTGATGAAACATTGGTTTCTTCACCAAGAAGATTGTGAGGTTAGCCACCAAGGAGATAGTAGGGATCCTATGGATACAATCTCAATTGAGAAAATATATGAAACTTTGGAGAAAAGTGGCATAGGATCAAAGTTGACCAATATTTTAGTATAACTCACATTTTAATCCTTGATGAACTCTAAAAATGGGAAGAATCATTGGTATAGGAATTAGACTTACCTACTAGGGGAGAAATAGTTTTTGCAAGGTAGATAACAAACATGAAAGTAGAGGAGTTGATTGTGCCAAAATTAGGTCTAAGTGGAATTCACACAATAAAATTTAGGAGCACCGTAAATGTTGGGGGTGATTGCCTTGCTTGGAATGAGATTCTTCTTAATGTTATAGACAAAACATGATCAAACATAACCTTTTTTAACAATCTTGGCAACTAGGTTATGGTCTAATATTTTGTAGGTACCATATTGGTAAGAAGGTCAAGCATCTTGGAGTTGCACTCACATTTGTTCAAGACAATAGTGACATTTCCCTTATCAACTTTAACAATTATGATTTCTTTATGTAATTAATTTCTTTAAGGAAAATAAATCCACTTTTGAAATAATTGGATTTGGGGGGTTATGTGTGTCTCAAGTCAACCACACAATCTTTCCTAATCTCCCATGCTTTATCATCAAGTAGGGATCTTGCTACATTTCCAATTTCAATGAAGAAATTCAATTGAGCTATAAGAGATAGGGTAATAGAAAATCCTAAACCCCTTTTTGGTAAGTTGAATAAAGGGGCCTCAAAAGGAACATTTGATATATTGACCTCAAGTTTGATTTTTCAATCACTAATTAGGCAAGATGAAGATTCAAGAAGATCATGAATATGGGGACCCAAAGGATGAATATTGATTACTTTTAGGAGAAAAGACAAATTAATATTTTTAGAAAATGAGGATGTGATACAATTGTGGGTCAAATCAATATGGAAAAAGAAAAAGAAGCATGGCAATTTAGATCACACCTAACTAGAACATGAGAGTCAACGTATTTGTTGAACAAAAGATCATTAATAAAAACACAAAACATCACAAACTAAAATAAAATTAAAGAAATAATATTATGAACAAGTTAAATGACTCCAAAATTCATTTATTACTTAATTATTAAACTTAAAAATAATTTATTATTATTATAAATATTCTAAGATCACACTATTAAATAGATAAGATTTATTAATTAGATCTCAACCTTTAGTACATCCCTTATTTCAATATCTTTAAAAAAGTAAAATAAGGAGTTCATTCTTTTTAGGTAGGGTAGCATATATTTTAACATTTGTAATAGTTCCATGATATTCATTTTAGATTTATGTTTTTTATAGTAACTCTAATGATTATCATACTAACTTTAATATTCATTCGATTGCATATACACATTAATTATTTTTGTATATCTCGAGGCTTTAGCTTTCATTATCTTTATTTCCAAATTGGCACATGGGGTGTGACCCACCCAAAAATTCTTCCTAAGCTAATGATTAGTATATAGTTTTTTTTATAATATTAATATGACTGAACATTTATTAAAAAAATAAAAATCATATATTATCTTAATAATAAATAATTTGTCACTTTTTAAAATTACAATGGTTTGAATAATGTTTATTTATGGTATGAAAGGCATTTTAATTAAAGTTAGTTTTAAAAAATTAGTTTCATGCTAATCAATTTAAGGTTTTCAAAGGTATTTTAATTAGATTTTTATATTAAATAAAATTAAATACACTTTTATAAATATTTTAAGATAAATAATTAAATAATATAGTCTTAGGTTTTAGAGTTGGGATAAGAATAGTAAATGAAGAATTGAATTTATGAAATATAAGTAAATTAAATGTAGCATTTAGTTTGAGATATAGATGAAAAATATATTATAAAATATGTTGGAAATTGATTCATATATATGTAGAAAGATAAGGACTTATTGAAAGAATACCTTAGAATCTACAAATAAATTATATTTCACTCAGGTTTAGATTTGTTCTTACCAAACTAAACTTCATGTATATGAAAGTGATGTAATGCCCTAAGCTTTCACCAAAGAGATTAACGAACAAAATTCGAATGAACATTTTTTTTGCATTTGCAAGTGTGATATTTACATGTCACATTGCACACTTATGCACATAAGGTGTCATGAAAAATCACAAGGACATGCAAGACAACCTCACAAATACACCAAGCATGGTGGCACAAAGTAGAAGATTTCACTAATCATTTGACAAAGTTACCATGGTGATTATATGAGAGGATGGAGCTTCCTCCATAATGGAATTCCACAACCTCATTATCTCATTAACACATGGAGTATGATTAGAGTGACACTTGCTTTAAAGCCATTCCAAGGTGACCCAAAACATAAACCAAACACAAAGGATAACCTACAACAAAGGTGGATCAACTAGGAGGTATAAGGCCTTAACCAATTAAATTGACAAGCAATTGATTTCACACCAAGGCATGCTTCTCAAAAGAGTGAGATGATAGGGAAATCAAGTAGGAGTAGGGGAACAATTTTTGTTAGGATTTTTCTTTTGAAAATTTTAGGATGTGCCCATTGTCTAAAGAATAAATGACAACAATGTGCCAAATAGAATCTAGCATACTAGAAGGGCACTAGTGTGCTACTTGGACACCATCACACCACTTTGTAGTTCCAAAAGTGCAATATAGTCTATTATGTGCATTGAATCCTACAAAAATGTTTAGATTTGAGTTTTTTTAGAACCAAATTCTTAGGACCAATCTATAGTTTTGACCAAGAGCATTCCTATAACCAAGATGATTCTACAATAAGGAATTCACCTTAAATTAGTCAAACAAGTTTTCATAATCTAGCCATCATGACCTCACTTGTACAAGACCCAACAATACACTCAAAATAGGGGTAGATCAAATAGAACATTACCAAGGATTCTTAAAAGGATACATGGTACCAACATAATACTCTTGCATGTATAAATACATGCATGTGACAAGAGTGCTAAGAAAAACAAGTAGATTAGGGGTATAACCTTCCAAGCAATACCCTTGACAACCAAATTCAAAGCAATTCAATTATATTAATAAACAAGACACATTCAACTATTGTAGTTTGCATATTCATTTTATTGAATACGAATCTAGGTGCTTAAATCCATTAACATCCTCAAAATATATGGGAAATATCAGATAAGATATTATCTTTGTTTACACCAATGTTGAAGAATTCCAAAAGAAAAGGTACATACCTTTCCACTTTTATGGGTGCATCATAATTCAATACAAATAAGATCATAAACATAAATACAAAATTATAATTTATAAAAAAAATAAGCTTATATATCATGGTTTAAACCATAAAAATCATATCAATACCCTCTCAAATTGAGTTGTTAAAACATAAAAAATGATACCATAGTATTTGTTAGAGTAATCATGCATTAGCTAATAATTAATTAATATTTAATTAATTATTAGTCTAATTTATTCTCATGCACTTAAGCTAAACTTAGGAGTGCTTTTTTATGTTAACTAGAGAGCTATTAATATATCATTATGTCTCATTGCATGAGATATTGACACTTGCCATGATCTAATCCCTTTCTCATTTAGGGTTGCCCCTATATAACACTCAACCTTCATTGTATTATCATACCTTTGATAAAACTCTCTTGAACTCTTGAATTCTATAGCTTTTTCTTGTTGAGGATATTGCATATTTTTGTTTGTAGCTCTCTTGCATGGAAGGTATTTTTGTTCATTGTTTGATCATGTGGCTTGTGTTTTTCAAAATTCTAACATGGTATTAGAGCGTGGATTCAACGAACCTCTTCTCAATTTATGATGCAAACACAAAAACTCTACTCTCATTGACTCAAACCAAAATCTTGAACAATTGACTTAATTTAACAATTTCATTTGTCAATTAAATTTCACTTCAAAATTTCACAAGGCACATTAATGAAGACAAATTTATTTTATTTCACCAATTAAATCCTCAGATACAAATTTGATTACATTCGTTACATCTCTTCTCACATATACTCACTTCTAGTCTATTCTCTACATACAAAGTTGTATACTATAATTTGCAGCCTTTGATTGTATTCTCTCATGTCATGAACACTCCTCTCTATGGGCACAATATTTCTTTGAACTTAGCACCCTCACTCTCAATAATTTGATTGAACCTCCTTTTAATTTTCATTTTCTTATCTAAATGTCAGTTATCCTGTCACATAGTGTGACCCCCTCATCATATAGTCTGAAATTGCAAATTTCACTTCATAAAACTTGCATAGTTGCTCTCATTTTCTTCCCTCTATCATCCTATGCTAGGTGACATCTTCCATTCTAATTGTTTCTCCTTATATATGTAATTTCATTTGTAATTTTAATTTTAAAATGCCATCTTCGGCTGGCACGACTCCTTTCAGGCCTCTACACAACTATTGTCATGTCTTTATCTATGCATTCTCTTATTTAATTTAAATTGAAAGCTTAATGCATACACAACCCTTCCATTTTTTTCCTTCCACGTCCCGTCTACTAACCTGCGTGGAATCCTCTCTCCTCAATCATATGGCTTGCACATCATTTTGGAAATCTTTAAAATACAATTTGAATTCCTATTATCCCCTCATGCTATACATAACCTTCCACCATGCATCTTTATTTGATTTTCCATCCTTCACATTTTGGCTGCGACCCTTTGGATTCTTCCCTGTGTTCCTATTCTTCTTTTCTTATGCCTATTTTCATTCCCAATGCCCCTTCAGATTCATCCAAGGAATACAATATTTAATATTTATTTCTTTTTGAAATAAAATCAATAACCTGAGTGACTTCACTAAAGTTAATTCGACAATGAAACAATAAGAATTCATATCCTAGCAGAATGAAGGATCAATTATTTATTTCACAGTAATAATTGACCTCCGAAATGAAATAGGCATTAAAGTTTAGAATGAAAATCAAACTCGTATTGATAAACGACATTTTTTCAATCAATGATAAAAATGCCATTCAACCTCCACCAAAGTCAACCACTGTAATTGGATTTGAATTTAACTCTGAAAACTAACTGCAACACTAAAAATGCCACACTAAACTAAAATCAAACCAAAATGGTTGAAAACCAAGTCAAACCATTTTTGGTGGATGCAGATTGCTTATTCACCCAAGATGCTCCTACATCAGACACGTCGAGTAGAAATTTTGAGTATAGGCTCACAAAGATGGAGTTGAGTAGTCGAACTACTCTTCTAGGTTACAACCAACCTACAACAAACTCCATCACTAAATCTCACGCACCAAGTTATTTCTTCTTCCTCTTTTTCTAACATCTTATAGAAACATGTGCCATCCTCCTCCAACAATGTTGCACCCTCTTCTTCCTTCCCCTCATGGAATCAAATCCATCATATGCCATCCCCCTTTACAAAATACTCTATATTCTTCTCTTTTTCTTCATGGGACCCACCTCCAACCAACCACCTCCACCAAACTCCACCTACAATATCCTCTACAACTTCTATATGCAAATATGTATCCATACACCAATTTGCATCTAGATCTTTCTACCTACTTGCACTATATCTTTATTCACCTCAATAATATGAAATTTCAACTCAACTTCCTCATCACTAAATTCAAGAAAATTCAAAATTACCTCTTCTTTCGTTGTTGCAACTTTCCCTCTTCATCATCTGTTGCAACATCTTCAAGCTCTATTGTTGCAATCTCAACTGCATCTTTAGACTTTGTTGCTATCTTCTCTTCTTCTTTGTGTACCTCTGTAGGGTCTGCTCTCACATCTTTCTTCTTCCATCTTGGGTTGAAACACTCTTTTCCTTTTTTTCTCTTCATTGTCCTTGTTCTTCTTCTCACTTCACTTTACCAATCTCCTCTCATCTTTTCTAGTACTCTTCTTCAATATCTCTATCCTAGCCTAGGTTTTTCCCACTTCCTCATGGACTATCTTTCCCATCTCCTTGAACTTTTCATTCTCCACTTTCTCCCAATATTGTTCCCAGAACAATATTCTCACATGTCTCCTCATGCCCCATCCCATATTCATTTGCTATAATATGTCACTATCACAACAATTTCTTCACACCTTACAACTCTCAATCGCTTAGGACTTCACACACATGCAATGATTCTTTCAAGCTCTTCACAATCATGCTTCCCCCACCCATAGGTCCTGGCATAGGCTATCTCACGTTTGACAATCTACCAATGCACTCAAAACCCCTTTCTTTGATACCATTTGTTGCAAAAAAAATCTACTCTCACTAACCCAAACCAAAATCTTGAACAATCAACTTAATTTGACAATTTCATTTGTTAATTAAGTTTCAATTCAAAATTTCACAAGGCACATTAATGGAGACAAATTTATTTTATTTCATTAAATAAATCCTTAGATACAAATTTGATTACATCCATTACTACTCTTCTCACATATACTTAGTTCCACTCTATTCTTTGCATACACACTTGTCTACTATAATCCATATACTTCAATTTTATTCTCTCATGGAATTCACTCCTCTCTATGGGCACAATCTTTATCTGAACCTAGAACCCTCACTCTCAATCATTTGATCAATCCTCCTTTTAATCTACATTTTCTCATCTAAATGTTAGCTATCTTATTACATAGTGCGACCCCCTCATCATATTGTCTGAAATTGTAAATTTCACTTCATAAAACCTATGCCGCTACTCTCATTTTTTCCCTCTATCATCCTCTGCTAGGCACCATCTTCCATTTTGATCAATTCTCCTTATATATACAATTTTAATTTTAAAATTCCATCTTTGACTAGCACAAATCCCTTTAGGCCTCTACACACTGTTGTTGTGTCATTATTTGTGTATTCTCTTATTTAATTTAAATTGGAAGCTTAATGCATACACAACTCCCTTCCATTTTTTTCCTTCCACACCCCCTCTACTAACCTATGTGGGGTCCTCTCTCCTCAATTGTATGGCCTACACATCATTTTGGAAATTTTTAAAATGTAATTTTAATTCCTATTATTCCCTCATGTTATGCACAACCTTCCACCATGCATCTTTGTTTGATTTTCCATCCTTCACACTTTGGCCGCGACCCTTTGGCTTCTTCCTTGTGCCCATATTCTTCTTTTTTTAGTCAACTCTTTTCATTCTCGATGCCCCTTTAGATTCATCCAAGGAATAAAATATTTTGTATTTATTTCTTTTTGAAACAAAATCAATAATCTAAGTTACTTCATTAAAGTTAATTCGATAATAAAACAATAAGAAGTCATATCCCAACTGAATGAAGGATAAATTATTTATTTCACAATGATAATTGACCTCCAAGATGAAGTAGGCATTAAATTTCAGAATACAGTTCAAACTCGTATCAATAAACAATATTTTGTCAATCAATGATAACAATGTCATTCAACCTCCACCAAAGTCGACCATTATAACCGAATTTGAATTTAAATTTGAAAATTAGTAGCACTATAAAAATCACCTTTGCCTAAAATTTGTGATAAAAACCAAAATGGTTGTGAAATCAGAGTCGACCATTTTTGGGTGGATCGCCGGATGCTTATTCACCACAAGATGCTCCTCTACATATGAAGTTACGGGTTTTTCTTCAACCACGGGTTTACAAGCTTCAAATTGCGGATTCTCCCTTTTTTTACCAAATTTGGAGGTGGAATAAATTTTTTGTACATCACAAATAAGTCTTCTATTGGATTTAGATTTGTCAAAAGAGGTGAATTTTTGTTTTGTTTTGGCTTTGATTTGAACTCCAGGGGTAGGATCTAGGGTTTAAAGATAGTTGCTTGCTCCGCTATCGGAGGGTACTGAACACTAGATCATTTTGAACCAAAAGAACCCTCACCATTGCGATGAGGAGGCCAATTCCGATGATTTTGATATAAAATTCACCTATTTTGATGATGCAGGGCTTCCTAGGGAAAAATTTCCCTAGAGTCATTATGACCCTTGACTCTCTTCCAGCCATAAAATAAAAAAAAAAATAAAAGGCGGCCTGCCACAATTGCTTCAGGGGTGACTCCCCTACAACAACCACCACTGAGTACCGAAACAACAATGGCGGAAAAAGCTATAAGGATTTGTATAAATGGTAGACAGTGGCATGACTAGTGAGTATTTTTATTGCGGAGTCATTTTATAATCTCGTGACCAAATTGATGACTGAACCATTTTTAGTCATTCAGTTGATCGATTTTGGTCATTAATTTAGTCACCCGATTGATCGATTTAGTCTTTGGTTTAGTTGTCTGAGTGATTGAATTGCTTGTTAATTTAATCATTTGATTGATCCATTTGGTCATTGATGTAGTTGTTAATTTGATTGATTTGGAAGCATGCAATTTAGTCATTAAATGTTTTAAACTAGTCACTTATTCAATCATTTTTTATTCACTGGTATATTTTGTCGTTAATTTAGTCATTGATTGATGTGGCGGTGCTTATTTGGTAATTTTATTCTCTTATTTCTGCTACATTGGTGTATTTAGTCGATGAAATTTTACAATCATCATTTTGATCAATTTGGTAGTTTAATTTTAAGGAATTTTTTTTGCTCCATAGTTTTGTCCAAGTAGAATTGTATATTGATGCCATTGTTTATTAATAAATAATCATTATATTTAGTCATATTTATTAACACTGATTTCTATCAGTTGGTAGTATATTTAGTCAATTGGTAATTTATTTATTTGTTTTTCTTCACTGATTTCTGCCTATAAGTGCTAGAAATGAGACAATGCTTTAATTGAGATTTAAACATATAAAAACATAGAAAAAACATAATCAATCATTCATTTGCACATAATGAAATGGCTATTAAGAACAAAAAATATTGAAATTTTATTGAGAAAATGTGTTCTTACAACAGATACAAGACAAAAATGTGTCTTTCCAACTACACATACATGTATGTTGCACTCTCTACAACTTTTCCTCTTCTCTACACCTCTTTATCTGCTTTGTATTTACTTCTTTTTCTGTACTTCTATTCTTTGCGTCTACTGCTTACACAACAACATATCCCCTCTTCTATAATGCACAAGTTTGAATGAGCGGAACCCAAACAAAAAGAGAAAAACATAATCAACGGGTTTTACATTACAAGTGTAGTAAGATAGAACATTCTTTGTTCTACTCATAGAATGTACACCCTAATCAGATTTTTTGGTTTTTGTTTGGGTTCAACTTATTTAGGCTCAGTACGTTCTTTGTTTGTAACTTCACTCTCCACACTTTGCTACTGCTAATCCTTCTTTTTCTCTTCTGCACTTACGACTAACTCTCTGTGATTTTTTTCAAATATTTTAGCGGCCACTGTACAAAGGTCCCTAGTTTCTCTTTCAAACGAACAACTCCATCTATTTTTTTTGGATGAGGAAGGGGTATGTTACTTGAGACATGTGAAATACATACATTTGCATCTCCTGTTCCTTTCAATTTGACTCCATGTACAAAAGATAGTGAGTGAATCTACCCAATGCCTACAACAACACCATCATGCAGATTGAACACCTCAACTATAGATCCCCTTCTTGGAGTTTATCAATAAATGTCTACAAAAACAAAAAAAATACACATTATATTATTTTTTACAGTTGTATGTAATATCTTATGTCTTGGAACAAATCCGTTTTTGTATGTGCTTTTATAAAACACTCTTACAACTAAGCTCTAAGCTTTCATATGTAAGATATATGTTCTCCCTTAATTCCATAATCTATGTATACTAGCTAATTACACTTCACTACTATTCTAACGTCTAGCTTCTATCAAATAGGTAATTTGATTACCCTAATTTATATAATAAAACAACCATTACTTACTTGAATAGTACTTACTTGCATGTGGTTTCATAACACTCACCTTGAGTTCAACACGACTACCACGATGAATATCATGTGCATGCTTATCGAGTTCATCATCATAACCACTATCAACGTCATTGCAGACATTAAGTTGTACACCTTTGCAGTGAGTTCTATTGACAAGGCCTTTTTCTTTTTATCCTTCTTTCATATAATTGCTCTACATCATGTGGTTTAATCATCATGCAAAACTTAATATAAGTCAAGTATAGAATGCAAAAGCTATAATTTTTTTTCCAAAAAAACATTTTAAGCATGAAGAATGACAAAACATTGGGATGAATAATTGACAACTATTATATATTACCTTAACTTCAGGACAACTAAGATGACTGTGCTGCGCATTCTTTTCCACTTCATCACTATCAATATTGACAGCTCTGTTGACACCCTGAAGGCATTTTTGTTTTCCTATTTCTTTGAAAAATTTCTCTGCATGTGGTTTAACCATCGTGCAAAAAAATATACAAAGCATTCAATAGTCAAGTAAAGAATGCAAGCTATAAATTTGTCCAAAAGAACATTTTTTAGATCACTCTGACAATAAAGAAATTGGGTTGGATTCTCCTACGATTAAATTTTAGTAATCTACATATTAAGAGGCATTTGTATATAGAACTACCAAAGAAGAAGAAATGAGACCAATAGAGCCTCTTACCTCATCTGAATCCATGGATTTATGCTCATTCCATGCAAAAACCATAGGGTTAACGGTTTCAACCAATTGTGAAACATGGTGACTAAGACATAATATGTAACTAATTACATTTTGGTACCCTTGTTTATATGAGTTGACATGATCTATAGAGGCTCTGATGCAATGCTAGAGGAAGAAAACAACTTATCTCAATCTCATCTAACAAAACTCAAAACATTCTTTGTTTGTTCTCTCATTTCAAGTTCACTTTTCTCTTCACAACCCTTGCTTCAACACACCAAAATAGAAAACAAAACATAAACCACTTCTTGACACTTCAAACACCTCCAATAACCCAAATAACCCTAGGAAATATAGAGTTAAAAATTACAAAACCTCAGAGTCAATCACTTTTACAGATTAAAAGTCATAATATTGCATCAGATATTAAAACCCTCATTCAAGCACAATTTTTCATCAAGCAAGCAAGGGTTTATTGAAACCAGTCCTTCCAAACCTCAAATCACCTTGAAATTGCTTCACACACCTTGGAATATTCCTGCAAATGACATCCAAACTGATTTCCAACCTCAAATACTTTAGCTTTATCAAAACCCTACATGTAGCCAACAATTTTGAACCAAAAACCCAATACAATTTACTAAGGACAGCCTAGGGATTCTTCAAAACTCATCAAAATATTCTCCAAAATCAATAAAACCAATGGGAAATCATTCATAACCTTAAAACATACCTTCATGAAAGTTTTTACCAATTTCTAATGGTTAAAATGAAAGATATGCAATTTTTATTGCTTGCTGCCCTGTGCAAATTTGAATCTACCTTCCTGGAGTAAAATTGTCATAACTTCTTCATACCTTCATGAAATTCAACAAAATCAGTGGAATTTGAAATAAGACTCATATTAATTTAACATCCAATCACTTTTGTATCATAATATTCTCGTACAATTCCGTACAAGGCAAAGAAACAACATAAAATGTTTCAGAAATAACAGAAAATCATGGTGAAACTTATGATTTTACATTCAATTCTTAACCACCACCATTCAAAAAATGGATGAATGGTATAAATAGATGTTAAAAATTAATTTAAGTCAGTTTCAACCACCTACAACAACCTTTTACATGACTTGAGCCTTAGTATTCCCATATTTGCATTTTTGCAAGTTTGCATTACAACTTTTGACAACTTTTGACACTTTTAGCAATATTTGAGAAATGGACTCAAATAAACTATCTAAAACCTATAACATGCCTAATGTGGCCTCTTGGCCTTATTACAACAAGAAATTAACCATACTAAACCAAAATCCCATTATAGACCTCTTTTGACAACATTTTTTTCAATTTTTGCAAATTGGGTACAATGACCTTACAACCTATCTAAACATTCATCAAATGACTAAAACACCTTGTAATGGTCTTGAAAGACCTTATTAAGTGACCCATAATAATTCCTAAAATCTTATTTACATATTGGTCTCATGGAGGCATATAGTCCATTAGGTGCTCCTGCACCAGGCTCCTACTGGGC
>VDFB02044431.1:0-14238 GCA_007258455.2 Sequoia sempervirens | reverse complement strand
TCCTTGTACCTACAATGGAATTCTACATCTAATTTTTGATCATGAATTCTTCATCCAAGAGGCCAAATGTATAGACTTGTGAAGGCATCTAATGCACTAAATGTGGCACCCAAAGATGGACCTTCATTCCAAACACCCCCAACCCTTGGATTACATCCTTGAAATGTGAAAGGACACTGCTTTTGGCTCCAATAGTTTCCCTCCAATGTGGGCACCCCAAATAGGAAGATAAACATTACATTAAATGCAATAAATGATGGAATACTAAGAGACGTATATTATCTCATTCCAAGCTCCCACTTGGAGAATTCCAACAGTCGCTCATTTTTCTTTTTCCATATCTTTTATTAACCCATCATAGGTGTCCACATGGGGGGAAAATAATATTAAATATTTATATACACAACTCATCTTTACCACTGCTAGTGGACCCACCACCCCTTATGAATATATCACAAACAATGTTGAGAATTAATATTACAAAATATTTTCCCAATAGACCTTAAGTGCCTAAATCAACTTTCCAAGGATGTTGGAACCATGACATAGGATTTACAAGGTGGATGGTAACTTAACCCTAATAGGAAGATGGTGGAAAACCCATAAATAAAACCTCCTCACATGGATAAATCTAGAGATTATAATTAAATGTAGATTTGTAAAGAGGGTATTGCTAATGCACAAGATGCTTATTTATAAAGGAGCTTTCAATCTAGGATAGGGTATCTACCTCATCAACTCCCATTGATACCTAAGGTGGTGCCTCTTCGTCCCAAAACTGTAATAAAAAGAAAAATCTTTCAACAAAATACAACATTATTAAGAATTCTCAAACCTTAGATGTTCTAGTTGTAGTCCCTCAAAGGCGTAAACAATTTACCAAATTGTTTGAATCTCTCTAAATATCATGCAAAAATTGTTGAAAATAATTTAATTAATCTTCCAACTATTAGATCACTTCCAATTAACCAACTTTTGTTGAACACCCAAAATATTGAGAGGGGGTGAATCAGTATTCTCTAAAACCACTTAAACATTTAAGCATTCATTCCACACAACATATTCAATTTGTAGTAAGAAAGGAAAGTATGAAATCAACCCTCAACATCACATAACACATGAACACCAAATTTTTATGTGGAAAACCAAAAAAGGAAAAAACCACGATGAGGATTAACTCACAATTTATTACAATAGGTTAATATGATATTACAAAGTTGCTCACTACAGGTGGACTCACTGCCCACTAAAAGAAGAAAATATAGAAGAGAGTGATGGCACACAACTAGGAATTGAATTGTTACAAATGCATTTACAACATGCTGGGATACAATTCCATTGAAGCTCAATATATTGATTTCACACACTTCACACTAATTTTCAATAACACTCTGCTTTTCTCTGCATTCACCTTATACTCACACAATTCACATCAACTAAAATTTCATAATCTCTAAAATATTATACCCAACACTAAAATGAACTCATACTTATATCGATTTCATCCCAACATCAATTAGGTTAGCCTAATTAGATGTATGATACAAAATATACCTTGTCGGCTCAATATACACACATACACACTTTGCGCCAAGATTCAAAACTTATAAAAACTAAAAATAGGTTGGCATGGAGCCATAATAGCTCCCGTATAACAGATCAATACATATTCAAACTTCACAATACTTAAAACTTATTAGGTCAGCACTGATAATGACCTAACGTCAAAATTCGCCAACTGTACAACCATAAACAAACACACAGACCACAAAAATTCATTCCTCTTGGAATATAGGTGCTACTGAAACCTGTCAACATCTCCAAAAATCCACAAAGCTAGATACCAATCCATGTAGAAGTGAAAATTCACCAAACCATACATACTAAACTAAAAACCTTTGTTATTGCCAAACCGATATATTGTCATTCATAACTTCAACACCAGGAGACAAAATAACATGAAACTTTGAATATAAACTCCTCTAACATCGAAGAAAATTTCCTTTCAAATTTGAAAAAATGTGGTTGTCTCATCCTAATATATTTAATTGCATTCAAGAATGGTGGGATATAAATTTTAGTGGTACTGCCATGTTTAGAGTGGCTAAGAAGCTTGGTGAAGTCAAATCCAAGGTCAGGACTTGGAACAAGGAAGTCTTTGGGGATATTTTGAGTCTAAAGCTGCTATCCAATAGGATTTAAGGGATATTCAAGACCATATCTAGAAAGAAGGTTATGTGGGAGATTTCCTTCCTAAGGAAAATGAAATCCTTTCTAAATATCATGATATTATCTCTAAAGAAGAGGACTACTGGAAATAGAGATCTAGATGTGCTTGGCTTTCTATTGGGGATAAGAACACCAGGTTTTTCCATTTGACCACCATGAAACATAGGGCCTCCAATTGAATTTCCTAAATTATGAAGGATGGGGTCAAAATTGAGGAGGAAGAGATTAGAAGTGAAGCCATTCAATTCTTTGCTAACCTTCTCTCTTCTGGAGAGGAGTTGAATGTGGATGCTCAGAAGACTCTTATTGAGGCCATTCCTAATGTCTTGGATGATCATCAAAATAAGATTTTGATGGTGATCCCTTCACAAGATGAGGTTAGGAAGGTGGTTTTTTTCTTTCGAAGGGAATAAGGCCCCTGGCCCAGACGAATTCCCCATGTTCTTTTTCCAAGTGTTCTGGGAAATTGTTTTTGATGATGTGACTAGTGTTGTTAAAGAGTTTTTTGGAGCTAGGAAACTGTTGAAAGAGCTTAATGCTACCTTTATTGTTCTCATACCTAAATTCCCTGGTGCTAATTCTTTTGATTCTTTCTATCCTATTAGTCTATGCAATTCTTTTTACAAGATCATCTCTAAAGTGATAACTTATAGGTTTCTAGGGGTTCTTCTGATGTTGATTTCTCCCTGGCAGAGTGGTTTTGTTCCAGGTAGACAGATTCTGGATTCTATTATTACGGTTCATGAGAATATCTACTCCCTCGAAGCTTCGAAAAACCAATGCTTTTTGCTCAAGCTCGATATGGCTAAAGCCTCTGATAGAGTGGACATGAAGTTCTTGATTAAAGTCTTAAAAGCTTTTGGTTTTTTTGAAATATTTTTACATTTGATATGGGAACTGATCTCTACCACCAGTACCTCGGTGATCATAAATGGCTCTCCTTCCCATTTTTTAAGGTTTCAAGAGGAGTTAGACAAGGGGATCATGTCTCTCCTATTATTTTTACTCCCATGGTGGAAAGTCTAGGGAGGCTCACACATAAAAGAGTGATGGAAGGTAGCCTGAAATGTTTAAAACCTTCTTCGGCTAATTTGGCCTGTTCGCACCAACAGTTTGTGGATGATACGATGCTTATCAGAAGTGCTACTGTTGGTGAAGCCAGAGCTATAAAGAGCTATCTTGTTCATTATGAGGAAGGCTCAAGGAAAAAAATTAATAGAGCCAAAAGTTCCCTCTATTTTTCAATACCCTTGAGCACAGACAGAGGAAGATTGCAAATATTTTAGGTTGTGTTGTTAATTCCCTTCAACTTACTTGGGTCTTCCTTTAGGGTCCAAACCTCTGGACTCCTTTTGGATCTCTCTTGTTGATAGGTTTAACAAGAAATTGGTTGGATGGAAAGGGGCCCCTCTTAAGCCAAGCTGGTAAAGTTTTGTTACTTAAGGCTTCTCTTCAAAATTTGCATGTTTACGCCCTTAGTTTGTTTAAGATCCCCACTAAGTTTGTTGATATTATTGAAAACATCCAGAAAAAAAAAATTGATTAGGGGTTGAGGAGAAGAAGAGGATTCTGTTGGTGGCTTGGGAGAGCATTTGTAGACCCAAGAAGTTTGGAGGTCTTGGCTTGAGGAATATCAGAGTGTTTAATAAAGCCCTTCTTGCGAAGCAGGTTTGGAGAACTTTTGCGGACACTCGCAAATGGAATACTATTTGGTGTAGCAAATACATGAGGGAGGTTGACTCCTTTCAATATTTTCTCAACTCTCAGAACCTTCCCATTGGTTCTTCTCTATGGAACAATACCATTAAAGCCAGCGACCTGGCTGGTAAAGAAGCTTGTTGGAAGGTGGGTGATGGTAAGAAAATCCGGTTCTAGGAAGATAAGTGGATTGGTAATGAGTGTCTTTGCAATATTTTGACCTATGGAAATCATATGGAGGACTGCAAATCCAAGTTTGGTTGTTTGGTCAGGGATTATTGGAGGAATAATCAGTGGGTTGAGATTTCTTCAATTAGTAAGGATCTCCAACCTCTGCCAGCCCTTCTTAATTTAGTTAAGCTTAGTTCGTAAGTGCGGGAGGACACTATGGTCTGGAAGTTTTCTTCCTCTGGAATCTACTCTGTCTCTTCTGCCGTGGCATCCTGTTACTCTTTCCTCCACTACCCTGTCTGGGCTAAGGTGTCGGTGCACAACCTCACTCCAAAAGTCAGTATGTTTGTTTGGATTCTCCTTCAGAACAAACACTTGACCAATGATAATCTTCATAAGAGGGGGTTTTCTTTTCCTAATAGGTGTTACTTGTGTTGTGCTAAGGCTGAGAATTCCTCACATCTGTTTCTCCTGTGTCCTTTTGCTCATGCTATATGGCGTATGAATGTGGGATCTTAGCTGGGTTTTTTCCTGGAACTATTGTGGATTTTTATAATCAATGGAAGGCCCCCTAAAAAAATTGGGCGTTGAATTTTCTCTAGAACTACATCTTTCCTCACCTTGCCTGGGGTATCTAGAAAGAACGCAATAACAAAATCTTCAAGGATGTGGCTCTCTTGGAGGAATTGGTCTATGGTAAGATAACTAGAGCAGTGGTTGAAAACTTTAATTTTCTCAATAACAGGTATAAAGGTAAAGGTAAGTTTAGTATGCAGGAGTATGAAATTAGAATGGTGGGAGCCTGGAAAATTAATGTGGATATGTTCAATATGTCCAAAATTACCAAGGATCCTAGAGATGGCATCTTCTGAAGTCTCCCTCCCCTTGGTTGGGTTAAAACCAACTTGATGGCGAGGCCAAGGGAAATCTTGGGCCTGCTGAAAGTGGAGGGGTGATAAGGGATGAGAATGGAAGCTTTATTGTAACAGTGGCAGTCACCTTAGGCACTCAGACCAACCATGTTGTTGAAGCCTCGGGTGTTTTTTCAGACCTTGAAGCTGGCTAGCCAATTGAAGTTTAAAAATGTGTGGATTGAAGGGGATTCCAATACAATATAATACAATGCCTAAAGGGCCTTTAGAAACCCTCATGGTCTATACAAAATTGGATAGACCTTTCTAAGGAGATTATTAATAATTTTGAGAAAAGTTATATCTCGCATGCTTATCAGGAAATAAATATAGTGGCGGATTTCTTTGCCAACAAATGTGTCAAAGCTCAGATAAAGATGAAGTGGCAAGGGTATGATGAGTTGGAGGTTGACGTTAAGGTCCTGATGACGTATGATCGTGTTCACGGGAAGGTGAAATTTCCCATTCCATTGAATGATGGCTGAGTGTCCTTCCCTGCAGTCTTGGGACTGTGAGTTAATGATTATTCTTAATTGGCTGAGGAGTAATTACTTTATTTCCCGTTTGCATGTGGTTAGTCTTGTATGCTTTCTAGGCATTTTCGGAGCTTGTTTCTGCAAGTTTCTAGACTATTCTATTCCTTTCAGTAATATGATGGGTGGTGAAAGTCGTAGGGTGGAGCCGATAAGCAGTGAATAGTTAAGGAGCAATCCAAAGCTCTGGAAGAAGTTGGATAATGGTGGCATTACTGTCTTCATTGAGAAACTCCATGGTTGGGACCCATAGGTTACTAGGGTTTTTGTGAAAGATTGGAAGGATGGCAAGTTAATCTTATTTGGCAGACAAGTGGTCATCAACGAATAGTTAATTGTTGAGGTTACAAGCCTCTCGACAGAGGGTATCAAATTCTACAGGGATAGGAAGCAATCTAATGAATCAATCAACAAATTTCCTAAGTTGGACACTGAGAGGGAGGAGTTATGAAGGACTTCCAGAAGTTACTATGATTTAGATAGAATTGTCTCATACTAGAGGAGGGTATTGAATGTGTTGATGGAGTACATAACTCTGGATGGCCATTATACCAGAGTCTTTGGGTATCATTTCATCCACCTTAATCATTTCAGGCACCAGGTTAGGATTTCTTTTCCTTTTCATCTTGTGTCTTCTTTGAATGCCAGTTTGAAAAGCCATAGACAAAACCCTACTAGGTTCTCTATTCTTCATGAAGGACTGCTTGTCCTTATTTATGATCATTTTAAAGCCATTCTGGCTCTGCCATACTAGACACTGTTGTCTAAGGATAGGGTTGCTGACAAGGGAAAAGGAAAATCTAGGGATTCTCCTCAGAATAAGGGTAAGAGAAAGGTGTCAGATGGCCCCTCCTATGATGTGAATGATGAGGATTTGCAGTCAATTTCCCTGTCTAAGTACTCCAACCATCCTACTACTGATAGAGAAGAGAGACCCCGTTTCCCTATGGATCTTAAGGTAGGGGATCACTATTTTAAGGAGGAATGGGAATTTCCCACTGATATTCTTGCTATAGCCCGCAATGTGGTGGTGGAAAACTTTAAGTTAATGAGATGGGTGTTCTTTGAAATTAAGGAGATTAAGTTGAACTAGAGAGCCATTAATAGTAAAATGGAGAAAGTTGTTGATGATAATAACAGAGGCAGTGGTAGTGGTTGGGCTACTGACTTATGGACTGAGGAAGAGAAGAAGTATATGGTTGAGTGCCTCAAGAAAACAATGGATGAGTTACAGGATTTCAAAAGCAATCATGATGGCAAGCAGGCAGATATGGAGGAGTGGTTGAGGAACATCAAAAACTCTCTCCACAAAGTGTTGGTTATGAACCATAAGATTTTAAAATCCACTTCACAGACAATGAACACCATGGTGGAGAACTTGGAAAAATCCCATCAAGTCAAAATTGTTGTGTTTCTTGATTTGGACAAAGAGAAAGGGTAGTCGGATAGTGGGGGACCGAGTAACAGGACCAAAGAAAATTTGAAAAGGAAGGAAAACCAAGCTTTAGTGAACATCCAAGAGATCAAGAAGTTTACACTTAATATGAATAGGTTGGAGCAGGAAGCGGTAGAGATCCTCAGGAACCTGGCCTAGGGGTTGACTGTTTTGTGGTTTTTTGTCAGTTTTTTGTTGTGTTTCCATGTTTTCCACTGTTTTCTTCTTAGTGGGCAGCTTTTTGTTTTTGTTTATGCTCTGTTAATGTTCTATCCTTGCTATCTGACTGTTAAGGGTTTCAGGATCCCTTTAAAACATGTTTGTTCCTTAATAAAAATGTTATACATAGTAGACCAATGCAAATGAAAATATTGGATGTCATGTATACCGAAGTACCTGATCTGACACTCAGCCAATTTTACTTTTCATTTGTCTTCACTAGATCAAACCTTCTTGCAAATGTCCACTGAATTACCATCTTCAAACATTCTCAGACTATACAAAGTTATCTGCACAATGATCTTCATACCAGATCTCAATGTTGACATCAATGACAATTTTGAATTGCATACTGTACAACTTGTGCTTATACTTCATGCTCATGTTGCCAATAGGCATATCAATGATAAATTCCTTATTCTTCTAGCAATATCCCCCTTTTTCATTGATGGAAACATGCCTTAAATATCTTCCAAAACTATTCTCCCCCTTTGACATCAAGTAAAATGGCACCTACTTATGTTCTTATATACTGGAACTCCCCTAACTAATATGTACATATATACAAGAGAGAAAAAAATTGAAAATTTTACTGACCCCCCCTAAGGGTGCTATCTAACATTATCAAATCAAAACTTGCACTGGAAAATTACCTTGTATCATCTACATATGTACATTGAAATCTGAACAATAAAATGAAATGTATAAAAAATAAAATACAGTCACCTGGAGGAAGTATTTGAATCTTGCAACTTCTTCAGGTGTGTTTTCCACTCGGCTTCCATTCTTCTCAACTCTTCTTGGTTGGGCCAAGCATTCTGCTTTGGGTCTCCAACTCCATCAAAATTCCTTCACCGTCATCTAAAGTGTTGGGGTATCAGATTTAACTTTGAACCATTTCCAGCACACAACAGGGCACTAGAAATAGGTATGAACTTAGCATTCACCAGATCCCTGAGATGACCAAACTACATTATAATCTTCTCCTTCTGAACTTGTAGTTGGAAGAACTACTCATGCAAGTTCTCTATTGTGGACCTTGTGCTTCCATCCAAATATTGTGTTGGATCATAAGAACGGAAGCTTTGTCAATTTAGGACTCAATTCTATCAATCTCCTCTTTTATGCTCTTTGTAGAGCTCGACCATTTCATGCAGAATTGAAATAATACTTTGGCTTCCACCAAGTAATCTTGTACACTTTTAAAATTATCCTAAAATGTTGTGTGTGCAGTGACACACTTCTCAGTTATTTCCATTAGTCTCTTCTCATTCATCTTTGTTTCCATCTCCTTCTCCAACTTATCTAAATACACTTTGAAAGAATCAAGAAAAAATTTCAAATTCTCCATACCGGATAGAGAGTTATTGATACTTACTTTAGGTATTCTCTCCAAAAGAATCTTTAAAATGCCTCCTCAATGATTTTTGCACTCTTCTTATGAGTCTCTAGAATTTATTTCCAGGAAGAAGCATGGAATTCATCACCCAGTCAAAGCTTGTGTAGTGGAGAGATTTTGTCCATGTCCACTTGCCCCTATTGCATTGGAAGTTGCAATAACTGGGCTGACACTATTGGTTGAAACTGGAGCTGCATGCTTAAAAATTTCTTTAATGAATCTCTAGAGGTACCAGAAGATTCTCCAATAGTCTTTGCACTGTCCTCTACAAACTTCTTCTTGTTACCAGTATTAATTGGTGTCTCCACATCCTTCTTCTCATCATTGTTGGATGCATCCTCATCTTTCTTCTCCTCAAACTTCTACTCGTCACTCTTTTCTATATTTATAGGCACATCTTCACTAGTAGATTGATCTTTGGTATCCAGAGGCATATTTGTCTCTGGGTGGCCTTGAGTATCCTTTGCATTTTCCTTAGATACCAAAGGAGGTGTGTTATGTCTTGTAAATACATCCTCCTTTTGAGCTTTACTAGCTTTTTCTTCTACGGTGGTGTTTTCTCCTACTGGAGGAGCATTATCAATTACATCTCCAACTACAACATCTTCTCTGGTAACATTCTCCTCGCCTATAATGTTCTCTTCAACTCTTTCTTCTACTTTTGGAAGAAAAATATCCTATACATTTCCTTCTTCAGTTTCATGCTCATGTTGAGCATCCTCTTGTTGTGCTTCTTCAATATTTACATCTATGGTAGCCATATCATCATGCAATTCTTATGTACTATCCGGATTCATCCCTAATCTTTGTGCTAACTCTACAACCCTCTCAAATATCTCATTCTGGAGCCTTTTCAAGATCATTTTGATCTCTGCTCATAAGGTGGTCACCCTTTGCTTTGTTCAAAACTCCCTATTGTACAACTTAGCCAATGTGGCTTTATTTTCTTTCAAATGAGGTGCGCTAATATTTTTTAAAGCAAAGGATTTTAACTTTGCGTCTTCCTCAATTATCTCTTGCCTTCTAGAATATAGTGAAATCCTTAAGTCTTTCAGCAATTGCTTTTCAATATTCTTCATATTAACTTCAAAAGCAATTATGTACTTTACAATTGCTTCTTCAATGGTGGCCTTTTCCACCTCATCAACATCAGTATATAGAGTAGTTGTTTGCTCTAACATTTCATGTTCTGAAATTCCATTGAACAGAGCATCAAACCTCATAGGACTATGAGCATTTACCAAAGCCTTCTTTTTATTTTTCTTATCTTCTGGTGACCTCTTTTCTTTGTAGGACTCTATCTTCTTTTATCTCATGTGGATCATAAAGACTTGTTTTTCTTTTTCTACCTCTACCTCATCATCTATATTTAATCCCATGCATTTTTCTCTTCTAGATTTTGTCTTCATTTTTCTTCTCACATGGCCTGTTGTTTGTTTTGTTGTCAGAGGTACCTTTTCTTTTTCAGTCCCTTTTTACTATTTCACTAGAGGTGTTTTCTCCTTTACCGAAGCACTCGTAGATTCTTTTATTTTCTCCCTTGTAGCAAGATTATTCTGGAGGATTTTGGGGAAATTGTAGGATTGGTATGTTGGATGTTGTGGATGTGTCGTTGATATGTGGTTGTCATTGATGTCAACACTATTAGCATTTGGTGTATTAGAGGTTGTATATGTCAAGGATATTGAGAAAATTGTAAAAGAAGGTGTTCCAGGTTCCCAGTGGAATTGTGCAGGTCATGAAGGCATCTCATTCTGTATATTGAAGTTCAGTTGTTGTAGACTAAAGGGTTTAATTTTGAGAGTATCTAGATCATCTACCAGAAGTTTTAGAGGTATGCGTATAGATTTGATGATGTTGTGGTCTGACAGTATTTTTGTGGTCTCTGTCAATGTTCCTGAGTGAATTTTGTGTGATTCTGGTAATCTCAATTGTTTTGGATGTTTCTCTGTTGTTTCTTGATGTTTTTGGATGTCTCTAGATCATGCTCTATTTTTGTAGTACGTCCACATTGATCGATGTGCTCATGGTCAAAGATTTTTCTTGCGCGCGTTTGGGTTTTCATGTTCTTGGCCGACATGATGGTGGTAACGTGCTGTGGATCCTTGAAAAGTTAAATTTGAATGTTTGGCGTGCTCGTGAATATTTTTTTGGGTCACATCATTGTTTTGGCCGATGGTGTTTAGATCCACATTGAAAATTTAATTGTAAATTTGGGTCGACATTGCAAATATGTTTTCCTAGCCAACTAAATTGTTGATGAAATCTCATGTACTGGATGTATAAGAGTGATTATTTCATCGGTGAAAAGAGTGCTTCGTGTGTTGGGTGTGCTCCTATGTGTGTATGTGTGAATACCATTCGATTGTAGAGCAGAGTGTGAAGAAGATTGAGCGAAGTGTGCAGTAGTTTGATTGAAAAGTGAAGGAGTTTTTTGTGCTTAATTGGAACTATAATTAGGCTTGTGCAGAAGCTATTTTCTCAGTTTGTACCCTTCGGATTTTAATCCTATTTTTTATTGTTGGGTAGTAAGCCCCTTCTGTAATTGAGCAGTGAGCTCTAGGTAGTGTGCCTAAATGCATGTGCATTCCCCTTTATTATTTTCATTATACTTTTAACATGGTATACTATTGTGGACTAACATCCACTGTGGTTTTTCCCCTAACAGGGTTTCCACGTAAAAAAAATTCTTGGCATTCTCTATCTCTCTAATGTGTTAATTGCTTATTCATAAAATTTGAGATTAAGTTAAGTTTGAAAATTTTATTATTTTGTGACAACTGATTCACCCCCCCTCTCAATTGTTTATCCTTGTTTTTCCAACAATTGGTATTGTAGAACCAAGATCCTAGCACCTACAAAACACAACAAACAAACACATTAGAAGATTGAAATGCAAGCCAAGATCAAAGTTCCCCATAAATCCATTAGCAATGCTCAAAAGAGGAATAAAAACAAGAACACAATGAAAAAGCAAGGAGATATATCAAATCCTATTAAAAACATGCAAACTCTTGATCTTATGGGGGAGTTGGTGGCAATTTGATGTGGAAATTGGCCCTTTCCCAACCCCTATGCAAGCTTTTGATGATTTGGTGATGATTGATCGACTTGGTGATTGCTTCAAATGAACTCCATGGAGGAAACCTACAATAACCTAGCTATGCCTTAATGAAATTGATGAAAATGCCAATGCTTGAAGATGAAATTGAGTATAGTAAGTTTGCTCAAATTGTGGATGATCAAATGAGGAGAGAAACCTCTTATTTATAGAAAGACAAGATGGAGAAATGCCCAAAATGAAGCAATGTGGGACTAACTTTCAACCAATGGCCAAATGCCACTTGTCAATATGTGAATGGGAAAAGGATGTACACATTTTGATGAATGTGCCCATAAATGCAATTAGGTGGAATTTGAAAATAGTGAAATGACATGTAAGAGGGAAAAGGAATGTCTTAAATTCCACTTGGCTCAATACAAAAGATGGAATAAATGTCTTGTTGGAAGGACAAAGTCCACTTGGAAAGATTTCAATTTTGGAAGAATATTCCCCTATTATGCCATGTTGAGAGAAAATAGGGATTTAATAAATGAATTAAATCTATTTTCATGTGCAAGTGGCAAAAGCCAAAGGATGGGACATGGATTAGGATTAAATTAATCAAGGGTTAATTGATTTAATGAGAGATTAGATGATGTGACAAATTTGACTTAGATTTATGGGTTGATTTAAATCAAAGGATGAGAAGAATGTGATTTTAGATTTAATTAAATAAAGATTTTATTTTATTTAACTAAAGGAGATGGTTGGTTAGATTAAATTAAACAAGGTTTAATTTATTTAATTTAATAGATAGACTTTAGAGATTAATTAAATAAAATTGATTTATTTAATTAAATAAAGAGCTAGGGTTAATTAAACTAAATTGATTAATTTAATTAACAAGAGAGAGTGACTTAATCAGATAAATGATTTATTTAATTAAGGGAGGAAAATTAATGAATTTAATCAAATAAGGGTATTCAATTAAATGGTTAGACCGAGGGATGATTAAGGATGGAACAGTGCTAGTTAATCAGGATCAAGTGTGTAATGCAAATCAGTACATTTTACGTGTCTACATGTATCAGAGCAGGTTCCTCTGAAGAAGTCTAAAAGCTTGAGGTGATCTGAGATGGCAACATTCAAGAAGGATAGTCTGATATTTGATGGAACTAACTACTCACTGTGGAAAGTCAGGATGCAATGTCACCTAAGGTGTATTGGTGAAGCCTACTGGAATATTACAAAAGATCCATATGTTATTCCTTAGAATGGTCCCTCCACTGCTGATGAAATCAAAGATGCTGAAAACAATATCAGGGCTATTGAAGCTTTGGTGAGTGCTCTGACAGATTTGAAGATCGCAAATGTGGTAGGACTGTAGACAACTCACAAGATTTGGATGAAGCTGGAAACTTTATATGAAGGAGATGCGTAGGTGAAGATGGCTAAGCTACAAAGTTTGAAAGGAAAGTATGAGAATTTGAAGATGGGTGAAGATGAAAATATAACTTTTTCTATGCAAAGAGTAAATGAAATAGTGATGGGTATTACATGTGTCGGTGGTTCTCTGGATGAGGATGAAATTGTAGCTAAGATACTCATATCCTTGCCTCCCTCCTATAAAGTGAAGGCTCATGCTATTGAAGAGCTCAGATCAGTAACAAAGATGTCAAGAGACACACTGGTTGGTAAGCTTGTTTCTTTTGAATTAAGTGAATTTGGTGAATCTATTTTGAAGACTAAATCTGCATTCAAGGCTATTGTATCTAGAAGTAACAAGAAAAGATATGGTCTAGGAGAATGTTCCAAAAAGATATCCAAGTATGATGAAAAACTTAAACAACTTGAAGATAAAGAAAGAGAGCTAGAAGAATTGGAAGCACTGATTGTAAAGAAAGAAGGCAGAGGAAAAGGTAAGTATGAAGGAGTGTTGCCTATTAAATGTTTTTCTTGCAATAAAATAGGTCATTTTGCATCAAGATGTCCTGAAAGAGTTCCTAGATCTAAGCCTAAAAAGTCTAGATTCCAAAAGAAATGTTACTTTGTTGAAGAAGGAGTGACCGATGATGAGTCTGATAAAGATAATTGAAATGAAGATGAATGGGTTTTCATTGCTACTGTTGAATATAGTCATGTGGCTACTGAATATGCTAAAGATGAGAAAGCTCTTGCAGCCTAAGTTGAAGAAAATGATGAGTGGGTTATTGATATGGATGCTCACATCATATGACTGGTGATAAAAACAAATTTGTAAGTCTAGAGAAGTATGATGGTGGTGTTGTAAGATTTGTAGACAACAATGGTGGTGTGATTCATGGCAGAGGCTCTATTTTCCTTGGTGGTAAGGATAACATTGATGATGTTCTTTATGTTGAAGGCCTAAAGCACAATCTTTTGAGTGTTGGAAAGATGGTGGAATAAGGCTATGATCTACAATTCAAAGATGGAAGATGAAAGATACGTGGAAGTTTTGGCAATATGATTGCTATAGGTAGAAAGACAAAAGGTAATATTTTTCACCTAAATACTGCTAGTGGGAGTTGTTTAATTACTCAAGTAGATGAAAGTTGGTTGTGACATAGGAGGTTGTGTCA
>VDFB02044430.1:0-20332 GCA_007258455.2 Sequoia sempervirens | reverse complement strand
AAACTATTGAGATTTCTAGAAAACATAGAATTGGTAAATAGAAACAAAGTTTAGAATAGTAGATGGAAGATACAAAATAACATGCTATATAAATTTTGGCTTGGAGCAACTAGATAGGGGTGCTAGGCACCCTAGACTAGGTAGCAACTACTCAAGATTTGATTTCACTTTCCTATTGCTCCTGGTTTGCAAGTTCTTCTCTTTTTCACTCACTATCACAACTTCATCTACTCTTGATAAAATCCACTTTCCTTGACTTTAAAACTTGTAGCACTTGAATTGATGAATGAGAAATTAATCATGAATCTTCCTCCAATTCACTTCATATCTATAACTTGTAAACATGAAAGAGGGGGAAGGGTTGTGCCATATAGGAGCTTACCTAAGTCAAACCTCATTTTGGTATTTCTACCTCCACAATGGCTATGATGATGTAAAAATAGAGCTTACCCTCAGTCGAATAGAGGCTAAATGATAAGCAAGTGATAAATTAATAATTTTTGTAACTAACTACTCATATCTACATTCATTGATGGATTGAAGTCATGTACTCATCACCTTCAAGGATAAATCAATACTGTACTTGAAATCCTATAATTGTTAGTAATTATTGAGAAATGTGACTCAAATTTACTGGCTTGATCGACTTCCTAGAGCAATTGTGTTTTCCTCCTTCATCGGCCTAACTTAAGTCACTAGTTTTCAAGTTTTTATAACTAAATTCGCAGGGTTCTAAAGCTTCATAACCTCCCAACTTAGTGATTGTGAAGTGAAGGTTAATCCATTTTTTTGGTGTGTCATGGGTTTTGCAATCTTTGCAACCTATGACTTGAGGTTCAGAAGTTTGGGTTTTGAGCAACAGAGTGATCCCTTTGTGGTCAACATGTTGCAGGTTTTGAGAACTTTGCAACCTCCGACATGAGGTTTGAAAGTTTGAGTTTTGGACGATAGGGTGATCCCTATGTTGTCGGCATGTCTCAGGTTTTGAGAACTTCACAACCTATGAGATGAGGTTCAAAATTTCAAGTTTTGGGTGACAGGGAAAACCCTATACTATCAGCGAGTCGTAGGTTTTGTGAACTTCACAACCTTCGACATGAGGTTTTGAAGTTTAGTTTTTCAGCGATATAGCAACTTTGAAGCCAACGGATGTGGGATCCAATAGGATGGTGATCATGATCGAAGGCCAATAGGTGGTGATGACATGGAGGATAGATGGCATGTGGGCCCATGTGCTTGATGAACTTCAGTGAGATGGCAATGAATGTCTCTTTGACTAAGCGGCATGGTTTTAGGTGGATAACCCTAAGTTTGACAATGGAGATTTGTTCAACTGCTTATCCAACGGCCAGAATTTTGGATTTTGGTGTGTGGCTCGAGGCATAACCCTAAAGGGATGTGGTAGTTGAAGAGTCTAAGGTGATAGAGAAAGACAATCTCATATTGGCGGTAACTAGAGGGCCTGAGAGATTGGGTAGCTGAGAGAGAGTAGCGATAACCAAAGGGCCCCAGGAGGTTGGGTAGCCAAGAGAGAGTGGCAATAACTAGAGGGCTCAAGAGACCAGGTAGCCGAGAGAGAGTGGCAGTAACCAGAGGGCCTGAGAGGTTGGGTAGCCGAGAGAGAGTGGTGGTAACTAGAGGGCCCAAGAGGCTAGGTAGCCGAGAGAGAGCAACGATAATCAAAGGGGCCAAGAGGCTAGGTAGCCGAGAGAGAGATGAATCTTACAGAAGGTGAAGGTTGAGCGGCTATATGACAGAGAGGCCAAGAGGCCAGTGGTTGAGTTGTGAGGCTATGTAGCCGAATGAGATGTCTCTCACTAAGAGAGGTGGTCGCGATGGGTTATGCTGTCGGATATTCTCTAGAATGGAACAAGATGTAAATCTCCTGTAAAGGTAGTGAGCCTAATATTGTATTGTAACTTTATTTTGTTGTTGAATAATACAATGGCGATTTGGGCTTTTAGAGTGTGGGTTTTTTTTACATGAAAGGGATTTCCCCACGTATATCTGTGTGTTCATGTCTTCTATTTCATCTTTCATGTTTGTTGGTTCTGTGTGTTGAATCTGTTAATGGTATTGTTGAAACTAGTTAAGCATGAGTTTATCTCAAAAGAATTAATGTGGGAAATGAACTATGTCTGATTTTGCTTTATGGCATAGTAGTACATGTCTTTGAGGAAATCTAATGGAATAAGGTTGTCTAAGGCACTACTGATCTCAAATGTTTCTTTCTGAGATGCCCGACCGATATTTCCCGACAAGTGCTATTAGAGCCTTCTTCTGGGATGTGTTTCTCCCTATAGATGTTGGTTTTTGGTATTCCTTCTGTGAATATTTCTTATCCTGTCAGGCTTCAGGAAATCTGGATGAATCGACTAATGTATTGATCCTTTGGTGAGTTGAATTTCATGCTCTTTTACTTCAATTTCATGAGACAACACACATGGAAGATGGTGAAGATGGAGAAACTACAACTGGTCATATTGGAATGTTGTGATCTGAGGTTCCTAGTTGGCAATGTTATAACCCTGATGCATGGGGTGGAATATTTTGCTTCATGATTGTGTTGCAGCAAAAGCTTTCATATTGGGTGTCTGTGTGAGAGGCTCCTTGGTGATATGGAGAAGATTGGGTTGTTGTTCAGTCATGGAGTAATGTGCTTATGTTGGGTGTTGGTTCTTGGTATTGGAAGGCACAATTATTTCCAGTACCTTGGTTGCAAGTAGGCTATAGAGTTGATCATTAGATGATCTGGAAGCTTTTGAAATAGCATGTCTCTCTCAGATGCATGTGCATAGTGGTGGTTTTGGAGTTGGCTTGAAATGGGCATGGAATTCTTGAATTTTTGCTTCCTTTTAAGGATGGTTTGTACTTGCATAGCTCTATGGTTTTGTAGGTTTTACACGTTCAAAAAAAACTTGTGGTTATGTGGAGCTGTTGTTAAGCTATTTTCTAGACCCTAGCTTTTCGGGTGTGAATAGATGAGATAGTTGCAGTTAAACATGGTTTGAGGAGGTGTGATTTCTTCCCTACATGGGAGTGTTGGTACATGATTTTTCACTCATCATTCTTGCAGTGATGTTTGGTGGTTTCCTAATCTATGGTGCTCAAGTTGTGGACATGATTGGTGAATCAGATCTGAGCTTGATCTAGTGTTTGAGTCAAGTTGTCTACATGGTTATTCTCTTTGAGATCTCAGTTTCTAGTTTCTAGTGCGATAATGGGTTTGCATGTTTATGTTGAATGGATCTATGGTTTGTACAATGTTGTGGGTTGTCTTTACCTACATGTTTTTTTTGGGACAACTCGGAAGTGGACTATCTATATCCACGAGGTTGATTCAGTGTTGGTGCAGACTTGTTAGCTAGCCTTGTCTATGGTCACTTGTCCATTGGTGTAGTTTCTTTGAGATGTGAGGATGGATGGTGTGTGTATGAAAATATGATGTGTAAATGAATTTAAAATGAAGTATTCAAACACACCAATAAGACATTTAATAAAACAGAATATAAAAAGGAGTAAAGAAGTGCAAACTCTATTCTGCTTCCATTGTCGTCCTATTGTCCTCTATCTTTAGTGTTTTTGTCGATTCCAGCTTTGTGTTCTCAGATTGTAGGCTAAGCTCAACAAACTGTCTTCCTAAAGAACGAGATTTGATATGATGTAGATGCAAGAGTAAGCTATGATGATGATTTGAGCTAAGAAACTTGAAATAAACATGATGCTATGATAAATGAACTCTAAATGACTTAAGTGCATGAATTCTAATTATTTGCCTATTATCAATGCTTGGATTCACACAGGTATTTATAGAGTTTTTCGAATGATTTTGATTGGCTGTCTCAATTAACGGTTGTGATAATTCTTGGCAGATCGAATGGTTGAAGAAAGATGAAATTGAAGAGAAGATAGAAGAAACTTAAAAACAAGATTTTTGTATTTTTTATGAAAGAGGAAAAAAAAAGAGAAGATAAGAATAAAAGAAAGATTAAAAGCTGATAAATAAATGAATTTAAAAATTCAATTATTTATTTGTGGGGGACATTCAGCTTTTCTTAATTAAATAAAATATTTAATTGCTTTTAAAAGCTGTATTAAAGGTGGCGATAAGAAAAAGAACTTTAATCATGTTTTATTGAAAAAGTAGGACATCTCATAATTAAATAAAACATTTTAATCATGATATGAGAAGATCTACAACGTGCTAAAGGAACACTCTAATTTTGATTTAGAAAGAAAGCATAAGATATTTTTAATTAAATAAGATTTATTTAATTAAATCACTTTTATGAAATTAATTAAATGAAACATTTAATTAATTAGAAGAAGAATTTAAAATAGAAGAAAGAGAGATATTTAAACTTAATTAAATCAAAAGATTTAATTTAAATTCAAACAATGATAATTAATTTAAATAAATAAAATGCATTTATTTAATTAATTAAGTGGACGTATGAAAATAATTAAATAAAATAAATGTATTTAATTATGAAAGAAGAATAAGATGAACGAACAATATAATTAAATTAATTAAATTTAATCATATGCAGAGGACTTTAGAGTACCCACTTAAATAATAAATACTTAATTAGTTGCCGTGATTTAATATTTTATTCATTCTTTTGCACGATAATATTTTCGTCTCTTCGGCGATGCGTGAAACGCGATTGCTTCAAAGAAAAACAAAAATTGTTCTATATATGTTTCTGATTTTGATGTTGATGATTCTGGAGGTAAACCACAACAGTTGATAGTGACAGTGGGAAATAGCGGGATTTAGCCCTTAATAGATGATGGTCGATGCCCCAGTGAAAAAGAGGATGAAAAATGTAAAATGCCATTAATGCCCATCCAAAAAAAAGACCCTTATAAGGTAAAAGGGGTAAAATGAAGTGTCATTTTCACCCTGCTGCTACAGTAAAATTTGAGCTCTGATAGTGACTTTGCGAGATGGTGATCCCTATGCACAGACATAGGTTCCAATGAAGAACGATATCAGACTAGCAACAGATGGACCACCGTGATTTGAACTATCTATGTTGTCAAATTCTTGCTTTTTTAGATCAAATTTGAATCATTTTATCGGATAAAAATTTAGAACGCTTTAGCTTTATCTAGGGCACTTAACTAAAATCGTTTTCGCCAAGATTTAGAATTTCAGAAGATCTAGGAATAGGTTAAAATCCGATTTTTTTTAGCGCGATCCGATAGATAGAGTTGCTCATCGAGGGCGAACAATAGGTAGGTATGAAGACATCCAGGGCAATTTAACCGCTTTAGGGTTAGGTCTAAGACTAGAGCTAAGACGGGTAGCAAAGCGAAGCGCTTTAGGAGATAAGAGTAGCTATTACGCGGGGTTTTATTTATAGGAAATTAGTTTACGATAGGAGAAAACTTTTAGCGATAATGAAGCTTTTAGCGCATATGGGCAACAAAGTTGCGCATTTAGGAAAATTTTCCAAAAAAGCTTGTGTGATGAAAAATGATGATGAAAATTGCTTCTTTAGTCAATAGATAGATGAATTGTAGGACCATCATGCTGATAGGATAGAAAATCTGATAGAGAACTGATAACGTTGTTTTCTGCGATTGAAAAACAAAGAGTAGATAGCTGATAACTTTGTGACGAACCACAAAGAGTAAAATGATTGATTGATTGATTTGATTTTGATAACTTTGCTTCTCGCGATTGAAAAACAAAGAGTAGATGGGTGATAAATTTGTATTCTGCGATAGAAAACAAATAGTAAAAAAATGGAGATAAAAATTTGCATTCATGATTGAAATACAAATAGAAAATGATATGTGTGTTGATAAATTTGCTTTCCTGAAAAGAAAAACAAATAGTAAATGATGATAGAGTAGATTGATTTGACATGCTGATAGATTGATTTGTCATGCTGATTAGATTGATGTAGCACTGGATATGGTTCATTGAATATGTTATGTTGGCTAGATAGATCATGTGATATGAGTCTGATTTGATGTTTTTGTTGTGATGGTCAAACAAAATAGGAGGCTTTTAAAAGCCTCCAGATCAGAGAGCGGTTCCCACTATGTTGGGAGCGGATAGGTGAGTTGACTCCTGCAGAGCTACAGGTGATAGCAGACTATGGATTGGGACCCTTGTTGGCCATGCCCCGAGGCATTCGGGCCAACAGGGGACTGTTGACGGCCTTGGCCGAGAGATGGCACTCAGAGCATAACACCTTCCACCTGCCGACGGGTGAGATGAGTGTGACGCCGAAGGATGTGTATCGGATTCTGGGGATTCTGGTTGTTGGAGCCCTTGTGGTTTATGACTACAAGGAGATTGGCGGGACCGAAGCGCTGCAGCGGATATGTGGCGATCCTGGTATTTATGGGTACTGGATAGATTGGGATGATTTCAGCAGGTATTCGGCTCTGGTTGCGGTGTTGGCAGCATTTGTTGGAGGTTTTCTTGGACCGGACCATTGGTCCAAGGGATTCGCCGTGGGTTGGGGGAGGATGCTGGAGTGGATGATCACTCAGCCACGAAGATTTTCCTGGGGTAGTTGTGTCCTAGTGGACATGTACCATGATCTTCACTAGATTGTGTACAGAGGATCCACCAACCTAGCGAGTGGAGTTACATTGTTGCAGATCTGGGCGTGGGAGCACATTGCTGTCACGAGACCACTTTGTACTAGGGCAAGACCAGTGGGGAGGCCGTATGTGTATGCTTATTCTGGCGTAGTTGTCCAGTAGAGGCTGGGCAAGGTAGAGTACTGGCGGCGAGTTTTGGATGATGTGGATGCGGTGATATGGAGGCCCTACACAGACTGCGAGGTATGGGCGACTGATCACCTAGAGATGTCATTTGTGTGCAGACCATGGTACCTGATAGGGCAGATACCCTTTATTATTGAGAGGTTTCTGGCACTACGGGTTCTGAGATAGTTCGGTTTCACGCAGGGGATGCCCCAGGGCGTTGCTCATTATGGGCGGCATAAGGGGGATGTAGGATGGGGGCCATGCATTCCATACCAGGCAGCGTATATCGAGTACACTGCATTACAGCCCGAGGTATGGGCGGACAGGCCAGAGGTATTAGATGCCGGGATGACAAATGACTATGCCCAGTACTTTCACACACATCCATTTTCATGGTTCACAGTGCCAGATGAGGCACGGGCGATCAGAGTAGCACCACAGCCAGGAGCAGGGATACAGGGAGGTGTGGCCGGTAGGGAGCAGGCTATGGGAGGAGGAGAGCAAGCTATGGGTGGAGGAGAGGAGGAGGAGGGAGAGGAGAGTGAGGAGAATGGAGATGGGGAGGAGGAGGATAGCTCAGATGACGGAGATGATGGAGATGACGGGGATGAGCAGAGGCAGCAGAGACTAGACAACCTAGGCAGAGTACAGGTTCCTCGTCGGTCCAGATCCGGTGCTAGGCCTCAGACAGTGATTAGGGTGACATCCTCGTCCTAGCAGGCACAGATAGATGAGTTGCAAGGTCAGGTGCAGACCTTTCAGGGGCAGCAGGCATAGCTTCAGAGTCAATTAGTGCAGGCTTAGAGCATGATAGTGTAGTTATAGGCACAGCTTGCACAGGCACAGGCTCAGGCACAGGCACAGGTATAGGTTCAGATGCCTGCCCTAGATCCCCAGGTGGCACAGTTGGTAGCAGAGAGGGATGCCTTTAGACGGTGGGTACAAGAGGCTGAGGGTGTAGCACAGAGGCTGATGGGTACCATAGAGAGTACCTCCTTACGAGAGGCCATTGCAGAGGGATTCGAGGCAGCCAGAGAGGCAGAGTATTACAGAGTTCGTTATGAGGAGCTATGCCCTCCTGAGCGGCGAGAGCCATATCCCAGATCGCATAGTAGGACAAGGACCCGATCCCGGACATCGACTCATGGCAGAGAGGTTACAGGGCCTCGACGGGATCCTGATGCAAGTACGAGTGGCAGGCCACCTCCTTCCGGTCCAGCTCCTTCGGGGGCATCCACCAGTTAGCCATTTTTGGGGCTGATTTATTATGTATATTGAGTTTTGATCATGTCTTATGTATGATGTTCTGACCTTGTTAGCTTCATTGGACATTTGGACATTTGTATTATTTTGATGAGCGATGATATGCAGCGGCGATGTTTCTGATGATGTTATGTTTATGCATTTGTGATATGATATAGATGTTATTTATATGCATGTACGATATGAGATGGATTTTATTTATATGTATGTATGATATGAGATGGATTTTGTTATTATTTTTGCGGACTAATCATTATGATGCAGGATGATCTAGTGATTATGATGTGTATGCAATGATTTTGTGATGATGTATGTATATATGTGAGATGTTAATATATTTGTGGATTTTCCATGTATGAAATGCATCGTGATATGGTATATAATGAATGTGGTATGAATAATGAAGAGAAGATAAATGATATGTAAAATGGTAATATGATGATAATGCAATGATGATAAAATGTGAATGGTAATGATATGAGATGATAAAATGATGAAAATGGTAAATGAAAATGGTAATGATGAAATGATTAAATGATAAATGAATGATGAAATGATAAATGATAAATGATAAATGATAAATGAAGTGATAAATGATAAATGATAAATGATAAATGAAGTGTTTAAATGGTAAATGATATGATGAAATGATAAATGAATAATGAGATGATAAATGATAAATGATAAATGAATGATGAAATGATAAATGATAAATGATAAATGAATAATGATCATGGTAAAATAAGGATGATATTTGATAAAATGAATAAATGACAGGGTAAAATGATGAGTGATAATGATGACAATGAAATGATAATGATAAAGGAATGAAAGAATAAATGAATGATGTAACGAATGATAAATAATGATGACAAAGTGAAAAGATGAATGATAAATGGATGATAAGATGATGAATGATGAACGATAATGAAATGATAGATGAACGAGTGTAATGAATAAGAATGATGATAATAAGGATAAAGATGATAAATGATAATAATGAACGGATGCAATGAGTCAAATGTCCAAATGTCCTCCACAAAAGCTCAAAACTGTATGACAACCGTTGATGCACTCATTCAGTCTTTCAAAACACCGATGTGAATCCAATATGCAGATATATACAATGATCTAATAAATATGCAACTACATGAAACTAATCAGTTTGTTGAGCCTACTTCAAGCCTTCTTGAATCATCATAGAACGTTTTGAAATGTTGGAAGTATGTACAAGCATCAGAGGGGAAATTAGCACCAATGATGACCAGAGTACAACTTTCATGAATTTTGATATAGCAAGTGAACACAAGCATCGAGGTATAATTGAACCGAGATGACCTGAGCATTGCTTGCATAAACAGACAAAGATTAACCACCGTTTTGATGCAAATGTGGAACTGTCATCGATGATATTGCTGTGACCGTCATGTCCTGTGACATATTTGCATCAGATTGACTGTTAACCTCAAGACAGCAGACAAAGAAAAATCATTCTCGTTCCTTGCCACTCTAGTTCAGTACATCCTTGAGTGTGCTCCAGAGTAATGATATCAAAAATCAAACAAATTTTGGTCAAACATGTAATACTATTATTTCATGCATTATTCAGATTTCTGGATCATCCAATAGACAAGGATATGATATCTCACTGAAAAAGTGTTTCACTATCGGATAAAGTTGTTGCATGAGTTTGTTGTTTGTTTGCATGCTCAGATTCTATATCATAGTCTAGCTATTTTGTTATGCTCTGAAAGTTAAGTGCCCCCAGTTGAGTTTTGCCCCGTTTTATTGACACAACTTGCGGAAAGGAATATGTACAAACGATCAAGCCATGGTAAGATGTTTTAAGCCTCTAGGCAGATGGCGGCAGGATGATGCGATTAATAACCTTAAGATGTGAAAAAGATGAGAAAAAGGGAAGCGTTGAAAAGAAAAAGTGCAAAATAGGAACTAATAGATGGAAAGGTATGGATTACGTCTGTTTGCCAGATTTTCACCATCCGTATTTATTGCATTTTTCTAATTTCTTTTTTATTTTTTTGTATTTTTCTGTCAATAGACTGCCTGTTTGCCAGGTTTTCACCCTATGACATTCTCTTTTGAATTTTTTTTGTATTTTTCTGTCAATAGACTGCCTGTTTGCCAGGTTTTCACCCTTATTTCCTCTTTGAATTTTTGTATTTTCCATTAATAGACTGACTCATTGGCCGTGTTTTCACCCTATGACATTCTTTGAAATTTTGCATTTTTCGTGACTTCTGTTGCTTTGGATTCCTTCAGACTTTTATCGCTTTTGGATTTTTAGGACTTTTTCCGCTGTTTTTGGATTTCTTCTCAGACTTTTCGCCATTTTTGGATTTCCTTCGTGACTTTTTATGTCGCTTTTGATTTTCGTGACTTTTCTCATATTTCGGATTTCCTTCGTGACTTTTCCTCGACTTCTAAACATAATATTTCTTTAAGATGCACATCGTTGATGGGTTCATCAAACAGTCTCCTTCTGGCATTGATAACTTGTATGCTCCCGAGCCGTAGACTGCAATAACCACGTAAGGGCCTAGCCAATTTGGTTCAAATTTTCCTTTCTTTTCTCGGTCTTGTTGATTTCGTGGGTTCTCTTTCAGAACTAGATCCCCCACCTAGAAGGTACGTGACCTTACTTTGTGATTATAGCTGCGAGACATCATCTGCTGGTATGCCTTCAAATGGTCAGCTGCTCTTTGTTGCTTTTCATCTAGAAGTTCTAAATCTTGCAGTCGGGAAACTCTATATTCATCCTCTGTTATGAGACCTTTCAATGATACTCTTAATGAAGGTATTTCTACCTCTAAAGGCAATATGGCTTCTGCTCCATAGACAAGGGCAAAAGGTGTTGCTCCTGTTGGCATTCGGACACTAGTTCTGTAAGCCCACAAGGCAGGATTGAGTTGAACATGCCAATCCTTCCCTGAGTTATTGATAGTATTTTTCAAAATCTTTAGTATAGTTTTGTTTGAGGCCTCTGCTTGGCCATTCCCTTGTGGATAATAAGGCATGGAATATCTGTGCTGAATATGGAATCTTTCACAAAGTTCATCGACATCCTGATTTTTGAAAGGCCGACCATTATCCGTAATAATGGCATTAGGAATACCATATCGACAAATAATGTAGTTGAGTATGAAAGATGAAATCTATTTTCCAGTGACTTTAGAGAGAGGTACCGCCTCAATCCACTTAGTGAAATATTCAGTTGCTGTGATAATGAATTTATGCCCATTTGAAGAGGAAGGATGAATTTTGCCCACGAGATCTAACCCCCATTGAGAGAATGGCCAGGTGGGTGTAAACGAATGAAGTTCTTGTGCAGAAGCATGAATAAGATTCCCGTGAATCTGACATTTTGAGCATGTTTTAACAAAAGTGAATGATTCCCTTTCCATTGTAGGCCAGTAGTAACCCATTCTAATCAATTTCTTGGATAAGGCTAGTCCACTCATCGAGTACCACAGATGCCCCTATGAACTTCTTGCAGCTTAATCGATTCATACGCTACATACGGAGTAAAGTACCACTGCTATTCACGGCGAGAAGGGTATCGAGCAAGGTATAATGAGAAGATTGTCGATGTTAGCGTTTTTGGTTATGGATGTTTCCGTGGTAAAATGTCATCTTTAGATATAGTATAAATTTACAATTGTGGGTGAATCGTGATCCTACCAAAAAGTGCATAATTCCAGGCCAAGTAGCAAGTGTAAATAATTCGTTCCACTAGAAATTTGTAGCTTAGCCCATTTTTCCGGAGCTGCGGCTTTCACGAGGTGATCGAGCTAGCCAGCGCTGGCGGTTTCAAACCCTTGAACTTGTGTGAATTAAATGTTTACTTCATACTCTTTTTGAAGTCATCAATCATCTTCTTGTATGGCAACAACTTGTCATCCTTAGTCTGATAATCATCATTGATTTGGTTGATGACTAACTGTGAGTCACCATAAACTTGTAGCTCGGTAATCCTCCATTCCAATGCTGTCTTTAAAGCAGTGATGAGTGCTTCATATTCAGCTATGTTATTGGTGCACGGAAACATTAGCCTATATGACCGAGGAATGGTATGTCCTTGAGGGGTGACAAAGAGAATGCCTGCCCCCGATCCATGTTGAGTAAAAGAACCATCAAAGTATAAGGACCATAACTGCTTAGAGTCTGTCGTGAAAACATCAGCATCTGGGAACTCAATGTGTAGGGGGTGCTCTGTTTGTAGAGGAGCGTCTGCTAGTTGATCCGCAATAACTTGTCCTTTGATTGATTTGCGATCAACATAGTGGATGTCAAACTCACTCAAAATCATGACCCATTTTGCTAACCTTCCTGTTAGTGATGCTTTACTTAGTAGGTATTTGAGTGGATCAATCTTTGAAACCAGATTGATTGTGTGAGTTAGCATGTAATGTCAGAATTTATGTGAAGCAAAGACTACTGCTAAACAAGCCTTCTCAATGAAAGTGTAGTTAAGCTCATGACTTGTTAGTGTTCTGCTAATGTAATAGATTGCACGTTCTTTCCCTTCATGGTCTTCCTGCGCTAATAATGCTCCCAAGGATGTCTCAGTTGCAGCAATATACAGGATCAATGGTTTGTCCGGATTTGGTGGAACAAGAACTGGTGGGTTCATCAAGTACTGCTTGATTTGTTGAAATGCCATTTCACACTTGTCATCCCATCTAAAAGGAACATTCTTATGTAGGAGATGTGTGAATGGTAGACTTTTGTCAGCCAATTGTGCAATGAATCTTCTCGGGATGGATCGAGTCGCCTCCTTGTAATGACTCTTAATTGATCGGGATGTTCTTGGAGGAGGCATCTCAGATGATTGTTCTAACTTTACAGATCTACCAATTCCTTTTTGAAACAATATATCCTAATGCCTTCTCTCGGATGTGACTCCTAAAACACATTTCTTAGGATTTAGGCTAACTGAATTTCTCCAATCTCGCGAATATTTTAGACAATATTTCCAAGTGTCCTTCTCTGGTGTGTGATTTTGCCAATATGTCATCTACATAATCCTCCATGAATGTGTGCATCATGTCATGAAAGATCGTAGTCATAGCTCTTTGATAAGTAGCCCCAACATTCTTTAAACCGAAAGGCATGACATTCCAACAATATGTTCCCCACGGACAAGTGAAAGCTGTTTTCTCTTGGTCTTCTGGTGCAATCTTGATTTGGTTGTAACCAGAGAAACCATCCATTAATGAATACATGGTATGGCCAGCTATCAAATCAACTATAGTGTCAATGCTCGGAAGCGGGAAGTCATCCTTTGGACAAGCTTTGTTAAGGTCTCTGAAATCAGTGCATACTCTTACACGTTTGTCTGGTTTTTCTACTGGTACAATGTTGGAGATCCATTCTGCATAGGCAATTGGTCTTATAAAACCTGCGTCTAGGAGCTTCTTGAGTTCTTCTTTAACCAGTAGTGCTACATGAGGATTCATCTTTCTGAGCTTTTGTTTTACTAGTTTAACTCCTGGTTTGATAGATAAGTGATGCATAATGAGATCGATCAAGGCCCTGCATGTCTCAAGATATGACCAAATAAAATTAACTTGATTTTCTTGAGAAAGTTCCAGAATTCCCGGATTTCTTTATCCTGCCATTGATTCAAATTTAATCAGAAAACTTTTGGATTATCCGAGTTGCAATATTGATTTCCTTTGTAGGCTCGACTAAGATGGGTGATCGTCATGATAGTGCTCCTGAGATGTCAAGAATCCTATCATTGGTGTCTTAAAAGGTTTTCACCATCCGACACGCTTCTTTATTTTTATTTTTTGGCTCTATCTAGTAATTACCATATTCTGTTTACCACTAGATCATTTTTCTTTATTTTCATTTTGCAGCGAGACTTGATTAATTCTCCCCGATTAAAGACTTCCACACCAAAATCGCTAGTGGAACACTATCTACACCTTCATGAAAGGAAGTTTATGATAGCTTCGCGATTTGGAAAAAAATGCATATCCATAGGTCTCTAAGAAGATCCTAGAATAATGATCAGGATGGATTAATGGTAGCACGTCATCTGGTCGTGTGAAATCGGCGATGGTTAGGGTCAAGACAGAGTTATCGGTAGGATCCGAGGTATGAGGTAGGTCAATGATGGTACTATTCTCCCGATAGTCTTGTTCGTTAAAATCTGACTTAGTATCACTAGACTCATAGTTGCATTGTGGTTCAGATTCTTGTGGTTGGGATCCTGAACCGTCTCCTTTGATTAAAGTGGGCGTATACTTGTGTATGACATCTACCTCTTTGTCCCTCCAAAATTCATCATTGTGGATGGTATCCCATTCATATTCAGCAGAATCTGTATCAGAAGTATTTTCTATGACATTCAGGATTGATGCCAAACATGTCTTATTCTTATCGGAACCTTCTTGCAGTGTAAAAACATTACCTTGTAATTGTTTAGATTGGGTAGCATCATAGCCTATTCCAATTTTGTCATATGCAGCAAGCCCTGGGAGATGGATAGGCTCAACTACACCTTCTTTTCTTTTTCCAAGAGGACCATTGTTATATCCCATCTTTTGCATGATGGAATATCCTTTCCCATATTGATCTGTTGGTAAGGTGACATTTAGAACTGTTTCTTCTTCATCCTTATAGAGCCAATCCAGAATTGTTGTATCCTCAGGATCTCCCATGGGAAACTTTTCTTTGATAAATTGTCCATTGAACTTGGTAGTGGGCTCTGTTTGTATTAGTGCTGATGTTGATGTTGCTGCTATCTGTTGTTGTGTAATAGAAGGCTTTCCATGTGATCTAGGAGATGTAGGTAGATTAGCAAGACAAAGGGAATATTCCCCAACTCCACTTTCCTTGAACTGCAGTTTCTTGTCAAAGCTTTTGGCTAATTGGCTGATTTGTGTATCATGCTTAGGAGAAGTATTAGCAAGTGCTTCTCGATTATTTGGAACCAAAGTATCCTGATGAGCTTTGAAATTGGCACAAGTTTGGGTGTTGGAATTATCAGCTGGTATAGTGATTTCCTGTCCATCATATGGAAACTTAAGACATTGATGGTAAGTGGACGGAACAGCTTGCATTTCATGGATCCAAGGACGACCCAACAAGATGTTGTATGCAAGATCTTGATCTAAAACTTGACAGAAGGTGTTTTTGATAACAGGTCCCACTCTGATTGGTAGCATGATTAAACCTGTACATGTTCTCTCCTCATCATCATAGGCTTTTATAGTAATCTTCCTTCTAGGATCAATGGAGTTTTCCGCAAATCCTAATGCTTGGACTACCTTCAAGGTACATATATTTAGACCAGCCCCTCCATCTATTAGAACACGTTTAACACGGAACTTATGGATCATGACCTCTAAGTATAATGATGAATTATGGGGATGAGTCATGGAAACATCGTCTTTGTCTAAAAATGAGAGATACGTAGGTGAGGACAAATGTCCTACCATGGCTTGAAATCGGTTCACATCCAAATCCATGGATACAGTCGTTTCAAAAAGGGCTTTGTCTAAGATTTCCTTATGTGCAGGGGAGATTTTTAGGAGTTCTAAAATGGAGATTTGAGCCGGAGTCTTTTGAAGTTGGTTGACTAAGTCATATTGATGTTGAGGGGAAGTCTCAGTGGATTTTGAAGAGGTGCCTTTCAAGACAACTTTAGCTTGTGCTCTCATTGTGACATTCACTTGTCCATTATCTACTTTTTCCTTGATTTTTATAACATTGACTCGCTCATCATCTGTATAGAGGTGACGGATTACATTGTCATCAATTTGATTCACATTTTTGTCAGAAGACTCTCCCTTTTGATAATTTAATAGAGGATTGCGAAATGCTTGGTGATCTTCGTTGGATTTATGTTGTCCTTCTACTGTGATAATGCCTTTGTCAATTAGATCTTGAATAGCATGTTTCAAAGCTTGACATTGGTTTGTACGATGACCTCTGCACCTATGATAGTCACAAAAATAAGCCTCATTCCATGATGGAGGTTTTACACTAGGTTCATAATTGCGTTGTGGTGGTAACATAAGGACATTCTTTTCCATAACCTCTTTGAAGGCAGATTCCAAGGATTGTCCTAGTGGAGTGAAAGTTCTTCTATTGGAGAAGAATGGAAATCGTTGTGGGTTTGTGTTTGAGTTATTCCCTAAGGTGTTGTTATTTCCTTGATAGTTTTGGTTGTTGACAGTCCCTTGATTGTTGTTCGCTGAAGGGGGATGATTGTTTCCTAGATTCGCGACTAAATTGACATTGTTGTAATTATTGTTACAAGGAGTGTTTGGGGTGCTCAGAACAAATGGCCTAGTCGTGATATGATTTGCATCTACAACACCATCGTTTACAACGTTCTTGTTGTGGGTCCAAAATTTAGACTTGTCTTGATTGTTGTAATGGTTAGATGAGCTAGGGTTGTCCTTATCAAGTTTTATTGTCCCTCTTTTGACCAAAGCATTTTCGATAGTGATGGCATCTTCAATCAATTTCTCAAAGGAAGTTGGACAATGTTGATTTAAACGATAGCTCATTTCTGAGTTGAGGCTATTGATGAAAGTAACCATTTTCTCCTTTTCAGGAACATGTCGAGGGTACCTAGCGAACATTCTCCTCCATCTTTGAAGAAAGGTAGTGAAAGATTCACCGGGCTTTTGCACAACTTTGCAAAGATCAATCATGGTGATTTGGTGTTGAATGTTGTAGGCGTATTGTGTTATGAACAAATTGATCAATTCCTCAAATGTTTGAATAGGAGGTGTAATCTTAGATAACCATTCCATAGAATTGACTCCAAGGCTTCGAGGAAATAATCACAATAAATAGGTATCCTCGTGGGCAAACTCCAATGTCATGTTTCGAAAATCTCTAACGTGGTCAATTGGGTCTGATTTCCCATTATAACGATCAAATTTGGGAATTTCACAGTGTTTAGGAAATGGAATCATGTTGAGACTTCTATCAAAAGGATAAGGACATATGTCATCCAAAGTGTATTTCTTGGTTGTGGTTCACCCTCGTATTTCTTTGATTGTTCCTTGGATTTTTTTAAGCTCTTGTTCAAAGAGAGCGAATTTAGATGGGGATGGTTCTTCTTCTTTGCTTTTTAATTTCTCAGTATCAAAGTCTTTAGGCAATTTAGCTCCTTGATCTGCTAAGAAAAGAAAGTACTTTTCTTTGTCACGTTGTAGAATCTTTTCAAGAGCTTTAAGAAATTTTGGGTTCTGTTCCGCCTCTCTAAGTTGAAGTTCTTCCTCTTGGTCATCATCACTATCTACGAGAGTTTTGTTCATGTTTTTGTTCTTAAGCAATGAATTTTCCTCTCCATCAGCCATATTGTTGTCACTGAAAAGGGGATTGCAACTCACACTAAAAAGAGGACTATCACGTTCACCTTCTTCTTGAATGTTGTGGGTGGGAGTTTCTTGTTGAGATATTTCTCCTAGCTTGTTGTGTTGAGATCTTGTAAAAACGGGCATATGTAAGAGATCCTCAGATAAGATCAAAGGTTACTGAAGGATTTGATTAGGACGCGTTGAATATTCAATTGAAGGTTGTGGTATATTCTCAAACTCAAGAGGTTGATCAAGATTGTGACGTTGAGATAATGCTAATCTTTGATAATAAGCTTGGGTAGCCAAAGGTTCTACAGCATAATCATCGGTGAATCCCCCAATGTAGTCTTGGTATCTATGGAGGAATGTACGATAATGGAGCAAGACGTCTCGACTCTTATACAGGAATTCTCTGTGATCTAAAGTCCTTTTGTAACTTAAGTTTGTTTTGGGCTTCTTGATTCTATCGAAAACTGATTTCTTGGTGAACTTGGTTGATTTCCACTTTCTCAACATGGGAGTAAAATCTCAGAGATTCGGGTTTGTGTCTGAATTTTGACAGAAACCTAAAAGCGCTATTATGTTTCCTAAATGCGTTGTAGAAAAAGGTAAATGCGTTGGAGAAAGAGTCAAATGCACTACAGAATACCTTATATGCGCAGAAATAGAGAGCATATGCGCAGTAGAATACCCTAAATGCGCCGAAACAGAACACAGATGCTCCAGAACAGAGTTTAAATGCGTTGCAGTTTTTCTGAGATGCGCTAAAACAATTTTCTAAGGACAGTTTTGACCAGTTTTCAGCTGAAATTTATCATGTTGGTTTTTGGATGATCCTTTATCTGAATTAATGTTTTTGAAAGCACAGCAAACAATCTGATTTAAGTTGATTCGTAACCAAGCACAGAATAAGATAGGCACAACCTAGGTTAGGCCAGGACAATATCCGCTAGACTCCACGTGGGTTTCCCCAACTGCATATCAGTAGAGTGTGAATCCAGAAGCTTAGCTACACGGGCTCCCCCTTACAGTGCACTCTCTTTCCTTTAAAAGCTAACTATTTCCAACCCCATGAAACTCCCATGGTGAGCTGATCACCTCTACTATTGACTGCGACAGTGTGGAAGGCTTCACACCGACCGGTGTTGGACTAGCAGATAGAAGGTTTTTGGCTTTCTAAACAATGGTTTTTAGTCTGACCCTGCTCGAGTGGCCATACATGTAGTAAGATTAATCACTATTAAGTGTGCACTCCACCAAGAGGTTAAGCTCTCACCGTACTTAAGTGAGCATCCGTGATGATTACATCTCCTCATTACAACCTTTAGGTTTTCCCTTAAGATTTACATTTATATACCTACGAGGTAGTTTACCTTAGTCTGCTGTCGGGTTTGAGTCGGCCCCTTTAAGGTGAGTACTTTTTCCCTTAAGGCAGGCCCAATTTCTAGAGTCAATAACTATTTCTCTTGCACCTAGAATCACACAAGTGTGCAAGGGGAGAGGATACTTCAATTATTGAGTCAGGGTTACACAGGGAAAAGTGGGTCTGGTTTTCTGATCACCTAGTTTGCACAGGGTGAGAGCATAATCACCTACCACTTTCAAGCGCAGTCAATAAGAGTAAACAAGTTCATTTTATGTGCACCAAAATCAAAAGTGATTTACTCTAAGTGAAGATTTTGCTTCACAACAGACATGGGGTTCATTTTAACTGCATGATAAAGGTGTGGTGGCTACCCTATATTGATTCATTTTAAAACCCATGAAAGAAAATGAAGAATTTTGTCTCATGAAATACGACTCGTGACCTCGGGTTGGCTAATCCAGACAGGAAGCTCATTCCCTGCATTAAACAGGGACCAAATGCGCAACTCTATTTCCTAAATGCGCTAAAACAAAATACAAATGCGCCACTCTGTTATCCAGATGCGCGAAAACAGAACCTAGATGCGTTATTCTAAATGCAAATTTATTTTTTTTATTTTCTGAAACATATAAAAATGCGCTAACTTATTTCCTATATGCGCTAACTAAATTCCTATATGTGCTTCAGAAAGTGACGGATGCGCTACTTTGTTTCCCGGATGCGCCGCAGAAATGCCCAGATGCGCCGAAACAGTCTTCAGATGCGCCGAAATACCTACAAAAATAAAATTTTCTGAATCTTCTCGATGCGCTGCTGAATGCCAGAAAGCCTGTGAGCAAACCTGCAAGAAAAACCTGCAAGAAAGAATTCTAAAATAGGGGCATAGGCCCCACGGTGGGCGCCATTTAATGTGTGTATGAAAATATGATGCGTAAATGAATTTAAAATGAAGCATTCAAACACACCAATAAGACATTTAATAAAATAGAATATAAAAAGGAGTAAAGAAGTGCAAACTCTATTCTGCTTCCATTGTCATCCTATTGTCCTCTATCTTTAGTGTTTTTGTCGATTCTAGCTTTGTGTTCTCAGATTGTAGGCTAGGCTCAACAAACTGTCTTCCTAAAGAACGAGATTTGATATGATGTAGATGCAAGAGTAAGCTATGATGATGATTTGAGCTAAGAAACTTGAAATAAACATGATGCTATGATAAATGAACTCTAAATGACTTAAGTGCATGAATTCTAATTAATTGCCTATTATCAATGCTTGGATTCACACAGGTATTTATAGAGTTTTTCGAATGATTTTGATTGGCTGTCTCGATTAACGGTTGTGATAATTCCTGGCAGATCGAATGGTTGAAGAAAGATGAAATTGAAGAGAAGATAGAAGAAACCTAAAAACAAGATTTTTCTATTTTTTATGAAAGAGGAAAAAGAAGAGAAGATAAGAATAAAAGAAAGATTAAAAGCTGATAAATAAATGAATTTAAAAATTCAATTATTTATTTGTGGAGGACATTCAGCTTTTCTTAATTAAATAAAATATTTAATTAAGCTTTTAAAAGGAGAAGAAAGGTGGTGATAAGAAAAGAGCTTTAATCATGTTTTATTGA
>VDFB02044428.1:0-28171 GCA_007258455.2 Sequoia sempervirens | reverse complement strand
AAAATAGGAATAAACACAGGGAGATTAACAAAATTACTGTGCAATTTTTATTGCCTGTTGTTCTGGAGTTTTGTTTTATTTCTCTGTATTTTATTATTGGAAAACAGAATTAAAAGATTTCTTTTACTTCTTTTATTTGTGGTGGAATTGTTAAGTCTCTGTATTTTATGGCTGTGAGTATAAATTTTAATTGTAATCTTGCAATTTCTCTGTAAAATAAATTATATTTCCCCAGACAAATTAAATTCGTTTATATTTTTATAAAAAAAAAATTATATGTATTTAAATTCTGACGAAACTCCGTACTCAGAATTTCGTCAGAAATTCATACATATATTATTATATATATAGTGATGTTTATATTTTTATTTAAAACGAAATTTAGTCTTAAAACAAAATTTTGAAGTTAAATGTATGTGGGAGGGGACGGCTGTAGCCGTACCCCATCCCTGCGCAGCCCATAGAGGGCCGTGCACAGCAGTCAAGGACTGATGTACGCAGCCCTTTGGGGGCTGCGTCCTCCCCTATGGGGAGGTACGCAGTACCTAAGGGGCTGCGGCTACAGTGCATTCAATATTTTCTTTTATTTTTATTTTATTTTAAATCATTTATCAAATTTTAGTTAATTCTTTTTAAATACGGATATTTATTATTTAAAATGATAATTTTAAAATTTAGAAAGTTTTAAATTAATATTAATTAATATATATACATTTATAAAATTATATATATATATAGATATATGTGTGTGTTTTGTTAGAGAGGTATTTAGTTATGTTAAATATGTTATATAATTTTATATATATATATTCTTTTGGAATGAAATTAATAAAGAAATATTTATTAAATTTATTCAATTCAAATTATTTAATTGCCTTCTTTTAGTGGAATTAATTGAGGAAAAATAATGATTTAATTTTGGTCATCGAGTTTGTTTATTGGTTAAATTTTTCCATATGAGATAGGGTTGTAGAACTTCCAGAGGTTTGGAAATTTTGTTTCATAATGTTAGGAGGTTTTTATAATGGAGTCTGGATTTCTTTTGGTTATTGGTCGAGATTTTGTGTATACCTTAAGTGTGTCATTTTGTGTTGTTATTTGGGTCACATGTCTATAGTGGGATGGATTTGCCTCGCGTATGTTTCTAGTCTATGTCCCCATGTACTTGAGGGTATGATCCCTTTGATTTTGTTGTGAGTTAGGAAATTCTAGGGAGAGTGGCTCTATGTGGGCGCCGGCGCACAAAGGGGCTATCAGGAGAACCCACAATAGAGTTAGTGTAAAAAGTGAAAACCTAACTAAATAAATAGGGGATGGGTAGTTAAACACTATAAGAAAATAACAGATACCTCGCTCACCTGTTAGGGCTATCAAAGACTAAAGGTGTTCGAGAAGGCCGTGGTTGGCAAAATCGTGAACTCGTTCCCACGAGTAACGCACGATTCCGCATGAGCCACCCTATGGGGCGGCGCCTTGAAATAGGCAGTCAGGATAACCATAGATGGAGGCGGCACCTCGTGTTAGGATGTCAGGATAATCCATGAAGGCCATGCGATGACACTCTCCTCTAGCGTTTCCCCTTAGTTATTTTATTTAAAATCCTCTGGAAGTAATTTCATTGTTTGTTTTGTAGTTAATTGTTGTCATGTTATGTGGTTGATTTATGGTGACACATTTCCTTTGTGTATAAATTCTTTTCCATGTTTTGTGATGAGTCATGTGTTTAACTGTTGACGTCTTGGTCGGGAATCCTTTCTTAACTACTCCTAGCACGGGGGTGGTCGGGTGGAACGTGCTTCGCACCCCGTTGGGTTTTCCATGCTACAGTCATACCTTCAGTGCAGAGATTGTGGTGGCAGTTTGTACCAGATTTTTGTATCATCTGATGTATACATTTATACTTTGTTCATACCATGTAAATTGTATTGTAACTCGCCCATGTGTTGGGATTATGTATTTTGTAACTTGTATAATTGGTCACTGTTATTCATATTGTATCTTGATGTATTATTATATCTCACTTTGTAATTTAAAACATTATTCACTGATGCAAATATAAATATCTTTGATGTTGTTAAGTTGAGTAAGTTAGTATCTCTTTGTTTCCATGTTTTATTGGTTATGTGATCTTGTATAGTGTATGTGGTTCATCATTATTTGATGCTTTATGTTTAACACTTTTGTGTGAGAGTACATATCCTTGGAATGAATGTTTGACATTAGTTTAGTTTGTTAATGAGTAGATAACGTAATGTCTCTACGTGTACCCCAAAGGACTTAGGAGGTTAACATGTGTTATGTATTTGTAAATTATGTTAGTTGAAATTGACAACATAGTACCTTTACTTTATGTTTTTATGTTTAAAAAAAAAAAAAATTGTTGTGTAAATAGTTGTCCTTTGGGGTTTGCGCGTCGGGGTGTTACAAAAAAGGTAATCTAGACTAAGCTGAATGACTTTAAGATCTTCTTAGAACAAATTGAAACAAGGGAAAGTTGTAATGGAATATTTTCTCATGACTGAAGTCATGATGGAAAGACTTAGTAGTTCCACCATTTTTATTTTTTAACATTAGTTAAAATATATAGTCAAGGTATTGGTACATATAAGGACCATTAACAAATAAGACATCTTTGTGGATTACTATACATTTAGAGAAAATAGGAAAATTAATTTGCAATTTAGGATATAAATGAAGAATTGACTACATGGGACATGCTAACAAGCAAAAAAAACACAAATTGCTTAACTTTGGGCTACTAGATTTTGAGACTTTTAGCCAATACCATTATATTTTAAATAATTTCAGTTAAGGATTTGTGATATTTAATTTCCCATTCATGCTTATTTATAATGAATTTACTTATATATCATTGTATTTGACCTTGTAAAATTTCATACACATTTTAAAGCTATTTTTAGGTGTTTATTTATGTTATGAATATAATCTATTAGTTTACTTTATTTTCATGGTTTCACAAATGTGGGGGTGATTAAGTAGTATATATTTATAGTTTAATCATAAGAGTTGTATTATATTTGTATGAGTTTTAACATTTAAAATTTTAGTGTCAAGTTCTTTTAGAGATTGCATCATCATATAGTTAGGAAGCTATGTGTCAATTGATGTGTATATTAGTGATTGTTCAATTAAATTATAAGGCTTAAATTTTCTATTTACCTTTATTTTTCTTTTGATATTTATAAAAAACCTGTTAGTGGGAATAGTACAAATAATTATATTAAAGTTATGTTTTCAATTTCACTTGAATAAATTGAATTTGAATTACTCATGAGATACACAAATTGAAAATTAATTTAGTTGTAAAAAATTCATTATTGTAATTCAGGTAAACCTAAAAATATTGTTGAAAGAGACTAATCAAAGTAAACCTTCTAATACTTTTGTTTGTGATCACTATAATCTATTGAAATACATAGTATATATGAAGCTTTTATTTTGTCTAATTAAGCCACAACCTAGTTATAAAAATCATGCGGGAAGTAATTCTCTTTAAGGAGGGAGTAATTCATTTGAAATAAGTTGTTTCAAAATATGCATCAACAAGTCAATTGAAGCTAGAAGAGTAAACAATATCAATCGAACAAATTTGAATTTTAAACTAGGAAGGGACAAGTTTATGAGTATGAGGTCGCCCCATGTGAACAAACTTATCTTGAAACAAAATAAAGATTTAATCTAGATAACAAATGACTAAATTAAGATAGATGCATTAATACACATGATAAACAAATAGAAACAATGAATACATATGAATATGTATAAATGAATATATTAAAACTAAATATATAAGAATATCTACAAATAAATTAAGAAAATAAAATCAACTTTCTACAATACCATACCTTTTGTAGAGATTACCTCAAAATCTAAACAAAAGAAATATCATAGGTATAGAAATTTCACTATTACAATAGTAATAACCGTCGCAAGTTTATTCTAGATTTCTAGATATGGCAAACTTCACTAAAAATCCATCTGCATCGCCTTGAAATGTGATTGCTTCACTTGCACATCATGCATTAGCAATTTGCATGAGCACCTCAGCTAGACGAAGAGGTTTGGAGAAGAATACGGTATGGTCAGAACCTTCAATCTCGTATACCATTTGTGGAGGATTCTCTGCAATCATCTTTCTTTGGAACGCCTCCACAAGACACTTATCCTCCTTCGCCACCACATATATTCTGTAAACGCGTCCATAGTTTTTAGCTGTATAGAAAAGAGGTCCCTGCCATACAGGAAACTTTTTCTCCAGCGATTCCCACAACGTTAGATCCTGCATTTACAGCCATATCAATCAATCGATCAATTGAAATTCCACAACTACCCAATAAACTACCCTATTAAACAATTATTCAACAAATTTTTTGTAATTTGCAACCGAACTATTTGTGTTCTCAAGTGATTTACCCAAGAAGGGCTGTTCTGAAACAAAAACTGTCGCGCAAACTGGGTGCCAAACTTGAATGATGTTGCCGGGTTTTCTTTCCCATTTGCATAGTAAAATGTGGAGTCTCCGAAGTTTCCAATTATGGATTCGACCTATAAAATTATACGCTTTTAGAAAAATGGCATTGGAACTTTATGACTGTTGATGGTGCAGGAATTAGTAGAGGGAAATCATCAAACCTCAGTGGTCATATCAGAGAGAGTTGTTCCGCTGAGGGGCATGTAGGCAGTAACAAATACAGCTGCACCAATTTTATCTGGAAATCTCTCCATTGTAAAGCTCAAATTGAACCCACCAGCGCTGTGGCCAACCAATATAACCTGAACATACATATATTTGGCTTTATGTTTTAATTCAAAATTTAGAATTTGGTGTTTAAGTCACGAAGTGCATACCTTAGCCTGGGATGGAAGAGCTGTAAAGAAGTCTGTGAGGGGCTGATTGAACTCTTGTAAAGATGAAACGTGGTCGGCATCTGTAGGATCGATACCTCCGCTTGCCAAGTCAATCAAAGAGACGGTGTGACCCGCTTGCAGAAGAAGATTTGCAACTTTATACCAACACCAACCGCCAAAGGTTGCTCCATGCACCATCACAAAGTGACACCTTCTTTCTTTCACTTCATTTGCCTCCATGCTCCTCTCTTAAACCGGCAGAGATTTCACTCGTACTATTCTGTTTTCTGTAAAGCAGGAGCAGCTCATAAGTTCAAGAAATGAAACGTAGAGGGCCAATATTTGAAGGCGGCATTTTACTTTGCGTATGACTATCATTTTACTTTAAACAAACTTTGTACGATTGCCTAAGATTTTACATATTTTAGATTAAGATGGCTGAACGACCAATAAATTTGTACACTGGTAAACTCTTTCATTAGAACCTGTATCTGCAATATTTCATATTTAGAATTACTTATGGATAAGAAAAAATGCGTGGTGTAACACCAGTATATATATGTGGTAATTACGTTTATTATAACGAAATGTCGATATCTTTCAACAAAACCAACAACCATTCTATAATATCAATAAGATTAACAGCCATTCAATAATATTATTATAAAAGAATTTATTATAAAGATGAGTAGATATCTTTCATCAAAACTAACAATCATTCAATAATATTAATATAAAAAACAGAATAAAGAACAATGGTATATCATCCATTATTATGTGCATATTTTAAAATATAATAATTGATCATGTACCGAATATATTATTTGGACTGGTATTAATCGTTTGATAGAACAAGAACAAGGTCGCTGGCTGTAGTCTATAGATTTTCTTGACAAATTGTCAAGCGAGGTGATCATCAATCCGTGCATCACATGACTTACAAACCATCAAATATTAACAGCAGAAATTTACTACGTTCATTTAGGAAAATTGAACTCTTATTTTATAGAATTCATTATCGAATACTCATGACAGCTAGGAATTTGACCATTGTGATTTGTGATGTATTTTTGTTAGGTAGAAACCGTCTTACATGGACTTTTGGTATTTGGTAGGCAACATTGAGTTAGGCTCGACAATAACAATTTTGACAAAAAGTTTTTTTTCATGATATTTGGAAGCTTCTTCCATTTGATTATTTGTTCTCTTTGAAATTTTGGAAGAACAAACATCAAGAGAAGAGAAAGTTATTATATTCTACAACTTTGACATGGTCGGTTGGCTACAAAGGCAAGCAACCAATCACTTCCATAATTAATTTTTCTTTCTTTCTTCTTATTTTTTTCTTTTTTATATTTTAACTTTGATCAATTCATGACCACTCTAATCTTTAATGGAATTATGGAGAAATCATAATCAAATATGTTGTCTCTTAGATTATGGACCTTTGATCAGAAGAAGACATACTTGGTCAAGTTGTCCTAAATTTGATGCTCTCTCAAACACTACAGAATTTGATGCAAGTGTTTCTCATGCTCCTCTTTTATTTGTGAGTAGATCAAAATATTATCTAGGAACACAGAAAAAAATCAATCGAAGAATGTATAAAATACTATGTTCATGAGGGTCATGAACACTACAATGGCATTCATTAAACCAAAGGGTACCATTGTAAACTTACAGTGGCAACAACAAGTCTTGAAAGTTGTCCTATGAGTATCTATCTCTACAATCCTTAGCTAGTGGTATCCAAACTTCAAATATGTCTCTGTGAACACCTTTGATGCATACACATGATAAAACAAGTCATTAATCTTAGGCAGTGGATAATGATTCTTATTCATTACTTTATTTAGCTACCTATAATCCACAAAAAGATGAAGGGATCCATCCTCCTTAACAAAGATGATTGCTGCACCCTAAGGAGAGATACTAGGATATATGTAATCCTTCTCTATATGTCCTTTAACTATATTTTGAGCTCGCTAAGCTTATGAGTAGCCATCATGTAAGGTGCTCATGATGCTAGCTCAACTCTTGGCAAAAGGTCTATATGAAAATCTACCTTATGTCGATGTAGCATCCTTGGTTATTCTAGAGGGAACACATTTGAAAACTCCCTAAGGGTGCCTAGGGTGATCATTAAGTGTCTTCTCCAACTCAAATTCTTATTTCATTAATCGTCAAAGAAAATAATTGACATCCTTTTGCATTTTGTCATGCCCCAAAATTTTCACTAGAAATTGTAACATTTTTTTTTTTGAAGAACTATTATGTAAGATAATTAACACTATTAAGTGTTTAAGTCCTAACACACAACACGATTTGAGTTATAGATCTTCATGAAGACAATTCACAAATTTAAAAGTAATGATGTTTATTCCTTAAATCAAATATGCTCCCCTTCAGATGCTCTAGGATCATGAGTCCTAGATTGGTTAATTTAACTTTCTAATCCCTAATAAGGAGTCATAAGTTTATATTCGCATAGATACCTTTCTTCTTGTAGTTTATTAATAACTTTAGGCTGCAATTTTGAGATGATGGTTTAATTGGGCATACCAATTATTTAAATTGTTAAACCCCTTGATAAGGATACATTATTTAACCCATGTGTGATCTCAAAACTATTAATATTCCTTTGTTTAATATTAGTGTCATGCTTATAATGTTCATTAGAAAAAGTAAACAATTTCTTTTTCCAATTGTACTTAAATCTAAATTCAAATTTTATGAGTATTATTTTATTGTCCAAGTATAAAATGTTATATACATATTTAAATTTATGTTTAACTAATATTTATTTAATTAATTATTTTATTTCATATTAATATATTATAACATCATTTATAAAAATTCATAATTAATAATTTTTAACATATAAATGTAATAAAGTATAATATGTACTTATATTTTTTATCTTTAAATACTGATTTTTCACTTTATAAGAGGAAACCATAATCAATTTTTTTTTATTTTTTTTTTTAACGAGGGGAATCGGGTGCAGCACGGCCCCCCATATAACCCCCCACCGCCGGTAAACTTTTTACCGTGACCGGCAGTGCTGGCGGGACACACCAACCGGTACCACGGGAGTGCCGGAGAGTCGAACCCATGGTGGGCGCCCTGCTACAGGGAACACCTTAACCAACTGAGCTGGGACCGGCGCCCCTAAGAAAAAATATTAAGGTTTGGGCCTTGGCTATTGGCACTACAGGCAAGAAGCCCCACCAGTTCACCAAGGAGCCTCCCCTTAATAGGAGGGTAAATAACAAACTCCATTGTTGACGCGGTAGAGAGTGACCCCGCGAGGTTTGAACCTTGGTTGTTGGCTCTACAGGCAAGAAGCCCCACCATTTCACCAAAGGGTCGCCCCTGAAACCATAATCAATATTATTAACCTAGCTTTCCACATTTAAATTAGATAAAATGGATATTTAAATTCTAAAAGATAAATACATATATTTTTAAACTAAAGAAAAAAAAGTAAATATTCCTTACCACTTTTCCATTAAGAGTGAAATTGGTTTTCTTTTATTATTGTAGGTTTTTTTTTTTTTTTTAATAGTAATAGAATGTAGGCACACGTAGAGTATACTACTCTTTTAAGACATTTTTAGCATAAATGAAAATAAAGAAAACTTACTTCGTCACTGTTTCTTCTTACATTATTCTAAGTTATATTTACTATGTTTTTTTTTTAACCACTCGGTTCTTCCCTAAATACGTTCCCATCTATGTGTGATTTCAATGGTAAGACTAAAAAAGATTCCTGCTGCAATGGAGAACTGGAATTATACTGATTCACAACCTCAGAAGTCACATACAAAGCGAGTTGACCTAAGCTTATTATTGATCAAGCATTGATTGATATACCTATTCTTTTTAAGTTAGATATTCAAGCAGCCAATTTGGGTCATTTTAAAATACCATTTATTTCTCTGTAAAACCTAAGGCGAAGTGCGACAACAACTGAGCTGAAAATAAGTGAGATTCCATGCGAATGAAAAAATTGTATCATAAATTAAAAACATAAGTAAGCAACCATGAATAATGTAAGAGAGGACACAATCACCTACGCATGACCTTCATTAATTGTATAAGTTGAAATGAATGGTTTAGGCATTCTGCAGTCACGCACATAATGCAAGTGGTATGCTACACAAGGTAGTTTCTGGTGGCCATTATTAGCATTCAAAGATGGTGTAAAGAACTGATAAAGATGAGGTTACGAAATAAATACTGGTGGATTGATTTATGCTGTCATATCTAACACACAACACAGCCACCAACACTCATTAATGTTCCTACGTGCTGAGCATATAGTAGTAGTGGAGATGGTGACACCCGATCTAATTCCGACGCAGTCACCATGGCCCATACGGTAAAAGCATAAATGCAAATTTGGGAAACACTAAACAATAGCGTCATCCTTTTCCTTCTATTGTAGTAGTGGGTGGGAATTAAGTGTAAATGCTACAAACTAAAATCACGTTGGAAGCACCAAAGCGCATACACAGGCTGAAATGAAAGACGTGTGGGAAAAGGTTTGTTGTATAAAATGAGTCCTCTGCAGCATTTGTGCTTAATGATAATAGAATTTGCAATTACAATGCCTTAACGATAAATTCGATTTCGAAGTATAATTTACTTCATAGGCCCATATCTTACACATTTGTACCCTCAAGAGACAACTAAAGGGTGTCTGCAGTAACTTTGGGACTGGTTTAACAGCTACTGATTTGCTTTACCCGATGTCTGGGAGGAGATGTATGGAATTGCAGGAAGTAGGTAGAATAAATAAATAATGTGATTGCTTTGAGACGCATGAGATTGAGGGGAGCCTATCAAAAGGTTCTGATGCGACTGATGACCTTAGCATCTACCACACCATCATTAGTAACATTTTTGTTCTTTTCCCAGACACGAGGTTTCTCATATGAACTAGTTGATGGGAAATTGTCTTTGTAATCTTGAGTATTTCCCTATGATATTAGAGCTATCTTGATGTTAAGGGATCTACGTGCAAGCTCATCATACAATGTGATGCACTACATTTTCAAGTGGAAAGATAGATTTGGATCTAGATTGGCAATGATGATTCCCACTTTTTGTTCATTGAGAAGAGGCTACTTGCTTTTACTAGCTCTTTGCCTCCACCGTTGTAAGAAATTAGCAAAAGTTTCCTCTTTGTTTTGTCTAAGAGTGTATAATTCCTCTAGACTGACGTCCATGTCTAAATTGAAGGAGAAGTGATTGGTGAATTTGTTAGTAATTTCTTGAAAAATTTTGATACTAGGAGGTAGATGAGAAAACCAATCCATAGTAAGACTTGTTAAGCTTCAAGCAAAGATGCACATTAAATATGAATCATTGTAGGCCACCTCCATGTACATGACATTAAATTCTTTGATATGGTCCACAAGACTTCCTCTCCCTTTATATTTATCAAATTTGGGGATTTCAAAACTAGGAGGGAATGGTACCATTGCAATGTTTCAATTGAATGGATGTGGACTCAAGTTTTGTGTATGGGTCTTCTTTTCCTTTCTAATGCAAAGGCCCTACATTTCTTGTGAGAGCACTTTAAATTGCGATGCTACATTGTCTTGCAGGTTGGGTGGAGGAACATATGGTGGGATGACAGATGAGTTGTATGGGGTTTATGGTGGTGTAAGATTTGGTGATGGTGATTGGGGCATCGATGTATATATTAATATTGCATTTGGATTGACGATGTTCAATTGAGGATTATAATACAAACCTTCTTGTTGTTGTTGGGCATACTGTTGAGTTAGTAAGGCTTGTTGTTGAGCTTGATGTTGTTGTTGTGCCACTAGGGCTTGTTGTTGGGCCTACTATTTTTTTTTGTGCTACTAAGGCTGCTTGATGGGCTTGATATTGTTGTTGTGCTACTAAGGTTGCATGTTGTTTTTGTTGCTATTGTGCTAAGGTTTCTTGTTGTGCTACTAAGGTGGTTTGATGTTGTTGTTGTTGTTGTTGTTGTGCTAAGGCTACTTGTACTAATAAGGTGACTTGTTGTTGTTGTCAATGTGCTAAGGCTCTTGTTGTGCTACTACTTACAATTGATGCTGGTGTTGCATTGTTAGGGCTTATTGATAGAATTGTTGTGCTTGTTGTAAGGCTAAGGTGTGCACTTGTAATGTGGGATCAGGTGTTTGTTGAGACATCTATGGAGGATTATGGATATTGATGTTTTGAGTGGGTAATGGATGGGTGATGAAATGTTGGGGATTCCCTTGGTTCAACATTCCTTGTAAGATGGTAGAAAGAGGTGGAGGAATGCATGTTTGAGATCCTGTTTGATTTGGAATAGTAAAGGAGACTGTGGGAAAATTGAGGATGGTGCCATTAAATTATGTGATGGAAATGACACACTAGGACCTTGAGTCCATTGGTTGAAAAGATTTCCTTATCCCATGTCTTGAGGATTTCCTTATGTTAGGGATGTATTACTTTTGTTGACAGGATTTGTTACCAAGGGATTTCTTTGAGATGGCTTGATGATGGCTAGTATGGATGAACCCATTGGAGAATTGGGTAAGGATGTCCCTATTTGCTTCAAGGGTTGACTCTGTGGTATGGTATTGATATGCCCTTGTACACTGTTTTGAGATACCTGATCCACACTACTTTATGTGATGGTAGGAACACTTGTGGTACTCATGGGTATAAAATAAGATGGATTGCCTTGATATGTCGAAGTCGTGGTTGAGTAATGAAGATCAAGAATTATGTATATCTATTTAGAATCTTCAGGAATGGGAGGAGCACCAAATCCAGGTGTCCAAGTGGTTGTGTTAGATGGAGGATTGGTTTCAAGTGTTCCGAGAAGTGTGTTGTTTTTAAATTAAATAGCATGACCAATTTTTTTAGCAAGACTTGTTGCAATACTAGGAATGTAGGTTGAACTTATCCCTAGCAATGGGGTTGTGAAACCTTGTGTTAAATTTTGTGCCACAAACGTCGGGGAGATAGGAGATACATTTTCAAAGGCTTGATGTTCCATAATTTCCTCCCTAGTGAGTCCAAATGGGTTGTTTATGATATCTTCTCTCATATAGTCCTAATGGTGATGAAGGCTATTTTGATGGTGTAACTTGACTTCTCAGATCAAATTTTAAAGGATTTGGATCACTTGAGGTAAATGTCACTTTGGCTTTCTCCGTGATTCTCTTGTGTTGTGATCTAGTCTTTACCATAAATATTGTGTCACCTTTAGGAGATTTGTGTTTGGATTTGTGATGTTTGAACTCTCTAGTTGACTCAAATCTAGGTAAAATAGATCCTCTAAGTATTTTAGGAGCAATTTTGATAGTGGGGGATGAAAATATAAGTGATGTGGAGAATGATCTTTGCAAACATTTTGGGACAACACTTTTGACTTGAGTTTGATGCTTTGATGTTAGGGTAAAGGATGTTTATGAACTTGTAAATCTTTAGGGTAGACTAATGACCTTCAAGATGAACCAGTTCAAGGATGATAACTAAATTTTCTAAATACATGGAAAAGGATGTGTTTCACACACAAAATAGCCAAGCTAGGGGGTTGGTTTTATATGATGTTTATCAAAAGATGCTGGTGTACTTGAAATTTTGCAAAGTTGGATGAAGTGAAAGATGAATTTTAATGAAGGGGTGAGTAAGATGTTTGACCCAATGTTGACTTGAAGTGAACCTTTGTTTTGACAAGACCAAGGTAGTAAGAATGATACTAGACCTCTAAAATGTTCAAATCCTAAAGACCCAATGTTGACTTAGATGAGAGGATGGATCAGGATGTTTAGACCTGTTCGGTTCCTCCTAGATCAAGCATAAAAGTTTCTTAACAAGTGGTAATGGTTGCAATAAAGTATTGAGGCCCACTTCCTACTAAACTATGAACTACGATACCTACGTTTGCATGACGAGATATATGTCTTCCCCTATGGATTTTGATTGTGTAATGGATCATTTAGAGGATTTCAGTATTGTGAAAAAGACTAGAATTTTGAATCCAAAAGAATGCATATAATTTTGGATTGTTTCTTGAAACATGTTTGTAAAAATTTTCTACCAACTTGTCTTTATTCTTGTGAAGTGTTAAAAAGATGTTTCTTGAGAGCTTTTGGACTGAGATTCCTAAGTCTAAAATGATGACCTATAGACCTTACTTTAGGGATCCTAACTTTACGTGATATCATGTAGAAAAAGTTCAGGTTTATGAAGAAAGGAAGATATTTATTGCCACACGAGTGGTGGTAATGTGGGCCTTCTAGCCTCAATATCAGCTTGTTCTTCTTCTTTGTCTAATATGGTTGTTGTGTTTCTCCATTGGGTATTTTTTTCTTTTGTTTCAAAAGTGAAGCTTCTCAAACTGCTAATGAGATCGATTTGTTCCCCATTTATGAGTTCAAGGTTTGGTTGAATGATAACACCTAGAATATCAAGTTGTTCAATGGGAGAAATTGGTCTCCAAATAGTCACGTTGGGTTCATTTGTCAATTTATCTTGCTTAATGAGTTTATTTTACCACAATCACTTGTCTGGATTAAGTTTTCAAACTAAAAGTTTATGTCAAAAACACCATAACTTTCACAATCTCCATTTTGTGAGAATCATGAGGTTGAAGCCATAATTTCCTACGTTGTCTTTGGAAAATATGGATTTTGATATTATAAGTCAAGATATTTAGAAATATCTAAGGATAAAATCCTTACGACAAGACACAATATCAAGGAAATTTTTCAAGAGGTTTCCATATTTAGGTCAAAGTATTTGAAATTTTGAGAAAGATAGTGAATGTTTATTTTTGCATGGTTTTGGAACCAAGCAAAGTATTAAACTGACTCAAAATCATTTACAACCTTAGGTTCAAAATGACTATATTTGTTGAGGCCCCACTTGGATTTCTCCAAACACTAAGCAATGCAAACAATTAGAGATTTGGCGACACTCGATCCCCTCCACGACACACACTTCTTGGGACCACCAAATCTCAAAATCCTTCAAATCTAGAGATCAAAAGGATTTTTTTTGTTTCTACAATTGAATAGTAAGAATGTGGGGCGACTTCAGAATGATCATTCTTGGACTAGCAAATATTAAGGATTTTTGGCTTCTAAACAAGGGTTCATAGTAAGGGCTCCTAGTTTAGGGGGTGCAATGATAAAATCCATCAATAGGTCTCCCAACCCTTATCACAAGGGCTTTACGCATCATAAATATACTGGGGGAGAGCTATCATGTACTACTTCCCATTGATCATAATTTTCATTGCAACCACATATTTATATAGTGGTTTGGAAGAGCTTGGCTTTAGCTCATTACCACTTGGGTCGTTCCCTCCTTTCAAAATGGGGAGGTAGGCCCTCTAAAGATAAATAATAGCGAGGAAGTAAACGGTAGTTCAATCATCTTCATTCATATCAACAAAGAAAGAACACGCGTTATGCCTTTTTCTCACACTCTCAAGGGGGTTCAGTTTTAATCCTAATTGAAAGATGTAGGTGATTTTGCAAAGTGTTGAAGAATGTTTCTATTTCTCAAGGTCACCAAATGGTGCAAGATTATTGCATATGCATTCAATAACAATGTTGTAAGTCACAAAACATAACAAATAGTTGTAAATTTTAACCCCTCAAAGCAGTGATTAGTTTGTTTTAAGCACCACATGAAATATGAAGTTGTCTTGTTCAATTTTAAACTCAAAAGACAATGATGAGATGAGGGTTCAATTTTAATCCCGTTTGAGCATTCATTTTAAACCCAAAAAACAATCATAAGATGAGGGTTCAATTTTAGCAAACTTTAGAAATAAATTTAAGCCCAATTGAAAGCTAGTTGGTCCTAAGATTGTAAGTTTTAAAACCCAATGGAAATTTAGTGGTCCTAAAGCATGAAGTAGAAAGCATAAAAGTTGGGTTATAATTTCCCCAAAGCATCAAACACTTGTTGCAATCATAGAATTTTAAGATAAGAAATCTTTCTTCACTTTAGCTCCATGTCGTTCAACCTACAAAACCCTTGTTATTCTAACCACCAGAACATAGTTAGAAGTGTATTGGTGATTTGATAAATCCAGGAAATTAAAGTTGTGCCATCGAAAATTGGACCCGCTGCTTGACATGAGATTAAATGGACTTAATGAGGCCCTAATCTAGTGTTGTGAGGAATTTTATGTGTCCATACTAGGTCTTGGACCCTTGCAAATCAAATAACATGTGTTTATTTACGTCTTGGAAAGGTGTTGTAAGGTCTTGTAAGATGATTTCATGCTTTTCTAGACTTAATTAACCTATTTCTTCCTAATTCAACATTATAAAATGTATTTAATTACATTATTACATCAATCTAGAATATTCTTAATGTGAACTTAATGACAAACTAGTGTTGTAGTGTGTTTTACACATTCACATTGGTTCTTGTGCATTTCTAGGCTATGTGGACCTAATCTTAGCGTTGTAAAGTGCATTTAATTACACTTTCACATTGATTTATGTGTCCCAAGCCCTATTCAACATTTACATCATCACTAGCATGCCCTATTTTACCCATATTGTGCATCCCAAGGCTTTAATTGATCAAACACCTAACAAGATGGAATTTTAAACCTTATTTCCTATCTCCTTAGCTTCATAGGTGTCAGAATGGCCCCTATGGGACCCATTCGCCATGCTTGGCGAATGAGTCCCATCTAGGTGGGACCCATTTTCCATGTCTGGCGAATGAGTCCTATCTGGCCCCCATTTTGACCCTTGAGTGAGAAAAAGTGAAATTTAAAGATTATTTTCACTTCATGTCAGCCTGTGATATAGTATAATCGGGTATTAAGGTACAATTTTCTACAAATAAGTATTTTAACCCTCATTTTAACATATCTCTTGCTCATTATTACATCTCTCATCTTGAACTCATTATCTATCTTCTATCTCAAGTCAAGCAACTTACGATTTCTCCATTAGAAATCTTCAAGTTAGCATTCTAAAGCATCCAAGGGTTGATTCTACATGTTTTGTTGCAGAATTTCAAGATCTATCATCATGGAAAGGTAATAACTTCCATTTTACATGCTTCATTCCTTTATTTCATCATTTTGGTTTAATTATATAAATGGGGTTTGACCAAGGCAAACCCCCATGCCCTAACAATAATTTTTTTTGCTTTCTTGTCTTGTTTGTATGCAAATTTAGGACTCTTGGAGGCTTAAAAATCATTGAAGATTGTATTTCAAAGTCATTCAAGTCATTTCTTCATCATTCAAGTCAAAATATCAATAAAAAGTCACTTTCAGGCCCGAATACAACAGTTTTGGACGCAGACACCTGTAGGAAGCCGAAGTACAGACCGAGAGCTCCGTAGTCAACCTTTGAATATTTAGAAATTAAAAAGTGGACTGATTCGCCATAGGTGGAAAATGACTCCCAATCCAAGGTCATTTTTTGGTTTTCTGCATTTTTGGATACCCTTTTGTCCGAAACGGGCTCTGGTTCAATTTTACATAACTGGGACTGATTCACCCAGAATGGTGAATGAGTCCCTCTAGGCCAGAAAAATAACATCATCGTCATTCTAGCATCAATTTACAGTCCTCATCAAAGTTCCAAGTGCACACCTCCAATCTGATCCACTTTTGTTGCATTTTTCTATTCATTTGTAGGTGATTTTATAATACACAATGTGTTTTCAAACAATTTGTTTTCCTTTAGTTTCTATTCATTAGTCAATTAATATCAATTTTTTATTGCATTAAAGCATTGTATCTAAGAATATTGCATCCATTTTCCATTCATTAGCACATTAACTTTGAATGTAGACATAAGCATTTTTGGACCTAGATCTCTCTCCTTTTAGGTGAAAAACCCTAGAAGTGTAAGAGCAATTATTTAGGGTCCCAAAATCTATGTCACAAAAGCACATGTCACAAAAATGATCATAAAACTTCTTACCCTAGTTGGGCATTGTTGCACATGATAGTGTCACAATTTGAAGTTTGAACATTGCTTTGGTGAAAATGGGTGTCGCTCTGCAACAAAAATAGAGAGCACGATAGCGTTGAGATTTTGTCAAGAACCACTCTAATGGATTTGGAGTTGTTTGAATTTTTATATATATCTATATTAAATCAACGTCACTAGATTTAAATTAGTGGTAGTGAATTTAATTAGCATCAATGTTTTAAATTGCAATAGCGTCACTATATGGCAACGCTCTTCAAAGGGCATCATTGTTTGTGATTTGGGCATTGTTGTATCCTACAAAACAACAAACAAATACAATTCAAGCTAAAAACTAGTTAAATTAATGCTTTTCCCTCCTTCTAGCACTGGAATGTGAGATGAGGATTGCCACGATGGGTCAATTACACTTGATCCATGATGAATCGAAGCATAACTTAGCCACTACACCTCAATCACAAACAAGATCATTCAAATTGAAAGTTAAACTAAGCATTTACAAAAACTTAAAGTTACAAACTATGAAAACTATTAAATTCCTACTCTAACCCATTTAAAACTTATTATGTTTTGGAATTGGTGTCGTGTTGATGTGGAACAATGATCCTTTCCCAATCCCATGGTTAGTGGACCTATTTCAATCAATTCTATGGAAGATAATCGATGAAACCATTGTGATAAATGGATAAATGGATGAAAACCTGATCTATGCTGAATTAAACATGATGCAAGCTAAATTAACATGATTCTATGCTAAAATTGATCTAATTATGCAATTACTAAGCTAATATAAGCTAATTCTAAACTAAAAGATGGAAACCCTAATTTATAAACAAACTAAGATGGATGCATGTAATGCATTAGTGGATGTCTTAAGCTATTATGCAACTAAAATGAACTAAATTAAGCTAAAAGTGAGTAAATTAAGAGTGTGAGTGTGAGTGAATTCAACAACATGACTTTTAAATTGAAAGGTGGATCCATTTGTCTCCAAATAGTATCCTATTTATAGGAAAGTGAATGAGAAATGGAGGGTTGAGATCAAAAAAATCAATCAACGATTAGGGATAAAAGGAAGAAGAGGCATGGATCATGAATTCTCATCAACGGATGAGAATGCGTGATGGGATTTAATCAAGGGCTCACTTTTGCTCCAAACAAACACACTTTTGACCTACTCACACAAGTTAAAGATGACTTGTTCAAAAGGTTAAAGGTTTAGCTTGCTCAAGAAGCCAAGTGAGTTGATTGGAGGAGAGAGAATATTCTTTAGAATATTCTCATGGGTGAGGATAAAAGGTATTTTTCAAATTAAAAGAAAGTTTTAATTGTGCAAAAAAGGAGATAAGGAATATTCCATGGGAATATTCCCATTTAAGAGGAAAATTAGTTTAATTGCTAATTAAATAAGGTTTAATCATGCAATTAGGGAATTTGAAGAATTAAAGTGATATTCATTAAATTAAATGATTTAATGAATGGGGGAGAGATGAAATAATATTTAATTAAATAACTTAGGGTTATTTAATTAAATAAGATGACTTAGGAAATTAAATTAAATATTTTGGTTTATTTAATTTAATGAGATGAAATGTTAGTGTGAAGGGGGAATGAATTTACTTGAATTGATGAATTGGGTTAATGGACAAAAATGATTCCATTAATTAAATTAAATAGGTTAATTTAATTAATTAAGCAAAAAGAGGATGGGTTTAAAGAGGAAATGATGTTAATAAATCTGTTTCGAGTGTATGATATCATTCAAGACATTTTTTAGTGTCTACACCTACTAATGACTTGACTAACAAAGTTTTCACAATTTTACAAAGAAAGTACAAAAATAAAAGTGCAAGAATAATACTTTAAGCTAATCTAATGCAAAAATGATAGAGAAGAGTTAAAAATGTACCTTTCATGGACAATCTAATCTTCTAGTTGATATCAACTAATGACCCTGCACTTACACAGAAAATAATGAGAAAATTTTGGGGCTATGTTTTAAGGTCTACCTCAGTTAGTCCCCAATTTTAGTGTTCCTACCTCCATTGACAACAAGAATGTCACAAGATAGAGAAAGTGATAGATAATAGAAAGGAAATGATACAACCAAATAGAGAGCATAAACAAATAGAACACTACTCTAAAAGAGCGATGATGAAATCAAACAAGAAGATACAATATCACCTTCCCAACTACAAACACTCAAGGTGAATAACAAAAGGAAGAGAGTGATACCACCATGTAGAGAAGAGGAATCTTGAAAATCTAGCAATGGCAATGGTGTTGCAATAAGAATGCATTGTAAAAGCCAAGAGAAGAGCTTGTACTAGCAAGAGAAATGGTATAAAAACAAGAATAAAGTGTGTAGAATGAAGTGTGAAGTGTGTAGAGCATGAAAACAATGAAGAGAGAGTGAATAGAGAAGGAAGAAGCCTAAGAATTAGAGTTTGAAATAAAGAAATGGAGATAAAAGGTCAATTATCCTTGATCAAGGAAGCACATAAGCCATTACCTTTGTAGCCAACCAAAGTAACAGTTCTTCACATTCTAGGGGCAAGAATCCTATCAGGTCTCTAGCATGGTGTGTGGATGTCCGCATGGCATGCACATGTTCCCAATAGAGATTCCTCTTTCAACACAAAAATACAAGGCCACATAGATGGAAAAATTTGAGAGTGGTGGGGTTTGCATCAACGAACTTATAGTTTCTAAAGTAAAGGCAAAATAAATAGGGAATTTGCCAAGGATGCAAATTTTCACCATTACATAAATAAGTATGTTCAACATCCAAACCTCAAAGGCCTCCTTTTAGCTACTATGGGATGGAGAGAGGATTTATGAGTATTGAGGATAAGGGTAATAAATATGATAGTAAAGGACCACCATTGTATCAAAGGTGAAGCTAGCCTAGCTCATTTAGTAGAGTCAAAAATAAATGAGGACTTTTAAGATTATCTCCTAATATTATAGAAAATAAAAGTTGCATCTTCAAAAGAGATACTAAAGGAAACAATAATTGAATAAAATGACCAAGATAAGCCAAAGGAGTGGTTAAAGTTTGGTTAGTTGATAGTTAAAGTATTAAAAAAGTGCAAAGATAAGTTGAATAATAATAAAGGTATAGTCGATCAAGCTATGGTGAAGATAGAATAGTTCATTACAAACCTCTTATAATTTTTAGGAAACCTTGTACATGGTAGCCTCCCCAACAAATATGATTGGCGAGTTCGTAGATTCTCTATATGGTCCAATGTTTGAAAAATCCACTGATCATATAATGGAAATAAAAGAAGATATTCAAAAGTTCCAGGATGAGTTGGCATCTTTTGATGAGTTACAGGGAAATCTTGAGGACTCTACCTTTTCACCATGAATTAAATTGAAATACCATAAAGAACCTAATATGAACTACTTGAATGAATTTGCTAATGCTTTTTCAGAAAAAATCCTATCTTCAAGCAATGTTACATCATACATTTTGTCATTCATATTAAATATTTTTTAGTAAATCAACACATCCAAATTGGTAAAGTTTTAATGTGGCATTGAGCTCTTATTATATTTGTAGTTGTTTCAGTCAACTTCTATTTAGTATTAGCTCATATTGTAATTTATTTTTTAGTTAGGGATGACTACCCAAGTTTGAACTCCAAAAAATATTTCAAATTCATAAGCTTCAAAATGCATGGTTCCTATATATATATTTGCTTTGTGAAATATTTGAAGTATTAGAAACCATTTTGAATATAGAAAAAGTTATATTTTTAGCATTGATGATTTTTACTAAATTTTGATGATTTTGATATATTATAAAAGGATGGTGCCTACTATTACAAGATAATTCTTGATCATTGGTTATGGTATGTTTATTTTTATCTAAATTGAATAAATCAGTGAAATCAATAATTTAGTATTATGTTACATAGAGTATTGTCTCAAATCAGTACATGCAATACAATGTTTTGATATGGTACTAATTGAAATATATGAATATTCTACTTTTCCTTTGGTGTTTGCATTGAACTTGTGTATGATTGTGTGAATATTGATCATTATGATATTGATTTATTAATTTTTCCTAACCTTTTAGAGTTGAAAATTTGAATGAAACTTATCATTGTTCGTTTAAACTAAATTATTTCCCAATCTCTTACTCTAATATTTTATCTTTTATTTAAATTAATTTTTTAAATAGTTTTAGATATTTTAGAACAATTGATTGTTTTAAATTTACTAAATTTGATGCAATATTGATTAAATATAATGGATCTAAATTTAAAAATTTGTAGCTAATATATTGAAAATGGATATGTATTTTATATGATTTTGTGTGTATTTGAGATTTGACATTCTGAAAGTCTAGATTACTGTTAAAATGAACACCTTATTAAACTAATCACATAGACCACTAGTCCACCCATCACAGTCAAGAACTGGCTAAAAAGGAACCTTAGAGTAGAAATTTCTACTTTACAAGAGGAGTAGTGATCTATTGTTACTCTAAGTTCGTTGTGCTAAAACCACCATCAAAAAGAATGAGGCAAACATCAGGTTTTTGGGTTTCGGGAGGACTTGGCATTGGTAATTTCCTTCCAATGTATAGCTTTGAGGAACAAAGGGAAAAAAATATCAAGAAAAAGAAATATTAATGATAAAATATGAATTTATTGATCAAGACAAGAAATATGTTGGTCTTAGAAACTTGATGACTAGCTGGGAGATAAAATTCATTGTCATTTTTGAAGATACCCAAGAAAAAATTTAAATATGGTTGACTCAAATTAGAATGACTCATAGTAAAATAAGAAAATAGGTTAAGAATACAAGTTATAAAATCATAGATATTGGGTACAATTTTTTTTAAAGATAATAGGGAGATTTGGTAAGAAAAAGGTAATCTAGACTAAGCTAAATGACTTTAAGGTCTTCTTAGAACAAATTGAATCTACATGAAGGAACAAGGGAAAGTTGTAATGGAATATTTTCTCATGACTGAAGTCATGATGGAAAGACTTAGTAGTTCCACCATTTTTATTTTTTAACATTAGTTAAAATATATAGTCAAGGTATTGGTACATATAAGGACCATTAACAAATAAGACATCTTTGTGGATTACTATACATTTAGAGAAAATAGGAAAATTAATTTGCAATTTAGGATATAAATGAAGAATTGACTACATGGGACATGCTAACAAGCAAAAAAAACACAAATTGCTTAACTTTGGGCTACTAGATTTTGAGACTTTTAGCCAATACCATTATATTTTAAATAATTTCAGTTAAGGATTTGTGATATTTAATTTCCCATTCATGCTTATTTATAATGAATTTACTTATATATCATTGTATTTGACCTTGTAAAATTTCATACACATTTTAAAGCTATTTTTAGGTGTTTATTTATGTTATGAATATAATCTATTAGTTTACTTTATTTTCATGGTTTCACAAATGTGGGGGTGATTAAGTAGTATATATTTATAGTTTAATCATAAGAGTTGTATTATATTTGTATGAGTTTTAACATTTAAAATTTTAGTGTCAAGTTCTTTTAGAGATTGCATCATCATATAGTTAGGAAGCTATGTGTCAATTGATGTGTATATTAGTGATTGTTCAATTAAATTATAAGGCTTAAATTTTCTATTTACCTTTATTTTTCTTTTGATATTTATAAAAAACCTGTTAGTGGGAATAGTACAAATAATTATATTAAAGTTATGTTTTCAATTTCACTTGAATAAATTGAATTTGAATTACTCATGAGATACACAAATTGAAAATTAATTTAGTTGTAAAAAATTCATTATTGTAATTCAGGTAAACCTAAAAATATTGTTGAAAGAGACTAATCAAAGTAAACCTTCTAATACTTTTGTTTGTGATCACTATAATCTATTGAAATACATAGTATATATGAAGCTTTTATTTTGTCTAATTAAGCCACAACCTAGTTATAAAAATCATGCGGGAAGTAATTCTCTTTAAGGAGGGAGTAATTCATTTGAAATAAGTTGTTTCAAAATATGCATCAACAAGTCAATTGAAGCTAGAAGAGTAAACAATATCAATCGAACAAATTTGAATTTTAAACTAGGAAGGGACAAGTTTATGAGTATGAGGTCGCCCCATGTGAACAAACTTATCTTGAAACAAAATAAAGATTTAATCTAGATAACAAATGACTAAATTAAGATAGATGCATTAGTAAACAAATAGAAACAATGAATATATATGTATATGTGTATAAATGAATATATTAGAACTAAATATATAAGAATATCTACAAATAAATTAAGAAAATAAAATCAACTTTCTACAATATACCTTTTGTGGAGGTATTGAAATTTAAAGAAATAGAATATCTACAAAATCTAAAGAAATATCATGGGTATTGAAATTTCATTATTACAATATTAATAACCTAGACATGTTGTGTGACAAGTTTATTCTAGATTTCTAGAAGTCGCAAACTTTACTAAAAATCCATCTGCATCACCTTGAAATGTGATTGCTTCACTTGCACATCATGCATTAGCAATTTGCATGAGCACCTCAGCTAGACGAAGAGGTTTGGAGAAGAATACGGTATGGTCAGAACCTTCAATCTCGTATACCATTTGTGGAGGATTCTCTGCAATCATCTTTCTTTGGAACGCCTCCACAAGACACTTATCCTCCTTCGCCACCACATATATTCTGTAAACGCGTCCATAGTTTTTAGCTGTATAGAAAAGAGGTCCCTGCCATACAGGAAACTTTTTCTCCAGCGATTCCCACAACGTTAGATCCTGCATTTACAGCCATATCAATCAATCGATCAATTGAAATTCCACAACTACCCAATAAACTACCCTATTAAACAATTATTCAACAAATTTTTTGTAATTTGCAACCGAACTATTTGTGTTCTCAAGTGATTTACCCAAGAAGGGCTGTTCTGAAACAAAAACTGTCGCGCAAACTGGGTGCCAAACTTGAATGATGTTGCCGGGTTTTCTTTCCCATTTGCATAGTAAAATGTGGAGTCTCCGAAGTTTCCAATTATGGATTCGACCTATAAAATTATACGCTTTTAGAAAAATGGCATTGGAACTTTATGACTGTTGATGGTGCAGGAATTAGTAGAGGGAAATCATCAAACCTCAGTGGTCATATCAGAGAGAGTTGTTCCGCTGAGGGGCATGTAGGCAGTAACAAATACAGCTGCACCAATTTTATCTGGAAATCTCTCCATTGTAAAGCTCAAATTGAACCCACCAGCGCTGTGGCCAACCAATATAACCTGAACATACATATATTTGGCTTTATGTTTTAATTCAAAATTTAGAATTTGGTGTTTAAGTCACGAAGTGCATACCTTAGCCTGGGATGGAAGAGCTGTAAAGAAGTCTGTGAGGGGCTGATTGAACTCTTGTAAAGATGAAACGTGGTCGGCATCTGTAGGATCGATACCTCCGCTTGCCAAGTCAATCAAAGAGACGGTGTGACCCGCTTGCAGAAGAAGATTTGCAACTTTATACCAACACCAACCGCCAAAGGTTGCTCCATGCACCATCACAAAGTGACACCTTCTTTCTTTCACTTCATTTGCCTCCATGCTCCTCTCTTAAACCGGCAGAGATTTCACTCGTACTATTCTGTTTTCTGTAAAGCAGGAGCAGCTCATAAGTTCAAGAAATGAAACGTAGAGGGCCAATATTTGAAGGCGGCATTTTACTTTGCGTATGACTATCATTTTACTTTAAACAAACTTTGTACGATTGCCTAAGATTTTACATATTTTAGATTAAGATGGCTGAACGACCAATAAATTTGTACACTGGTAAACTCTTTCATTAGAACCTGTATCTGCAATATTTCATATTTAGAATTACTTATGGATAAGAAAAAATGCGTGGTGTAACACCAGTATATATATGTGGTAATTACGTTTATTATAACGAAATGTCGATATCTTTCAACAAAACCAACAACCATTCTATAATATCAATAAGATTAACAGCCATTCAATAATATTATTATAAAAGAATTTATTATAAAGATGAGTAGATATCTTTCATCAAAACTAACAATCATTCAATAATATTAATATAAAAAACAGAATAAAGAACAATGGTATATCATCCATTATTATGTGCATATTTTAAAATATAATAATTGATCATGTACCGAATATATTATTTGGACTGGTATTAATCGTTTGATAGAACAAGAACAAGGTCGCTGGCTGTAGTCTATAGATTTTCTTGACAAATTGTCAAGCGAGGTGATCATCAATCCGTGCATCACATGACTTACAAACCATCAAATATTAACAGCAGAAATTTACTACGTTCATTTAGGAAAATTGAACTCTTATTTTATAGAATTCATTATCGAATACTCATGACAGCTAGGAATTTGACCATTGTGATTTGTGATGTATTTTTGTTAGGTAGAAACCGTCTTACATGGACTTTTGGTATTTGGTAGGCAACATTGAGTTAGGCTCGACAATAACAATTTTGACAAAAAGTTTTTTTTCATGATATTTGGAAGCTTCTTCCATTTGATTATTTGTTCTCTTTGAAATTTTGGAAGAACAAACATCAAGAGAAGAGAAAGTTATTATATTCTACAACTTTGACATGGTCGGTTGGCTACAAAGGCAAGCAACCAATCACTTCCATAATTAATTTTTCTTTCTTTCTTCTTATTTTTTTCTTTTTTATATTTTAACTTTGATCAATTCATGACCACTCTAATCTTTAATGGAATTATGGAGAAACATAATAAATATGTTGTCTCTTAGATTATGGACCTTTGATCAGAAGAAGACATACTTGGTCAAGTTGTCCTAAATTTGATGCTCTCTCAAACACTACAGAATTTGATGCAAGTGTTTCTCATGCTCCTCTTTTATTTGTGAGTAGATCAAAATATTATCTAGGAACACAGAAAAAAATCAATCGAAGAATGTATAAAATACTATGTTCATGAGGGTCATGAACACTACAATGGCATTCATTAAACCAAAGGGTACCATTGTAAACTTACAGTGGCAACAACAAGTCTTGAAATTTGTCCTATGAGTATCTATCTCTACAATCCTTAGCTAGTGGTATCCAAACTTCAAATATGTCTCTGTGAACACCTTTGATGCATACACATGATAAAACAAGTCATTAATCTTAGGCAGTGGATAATGATTCTTATTCATTACTTTATTTAGCTACCTATAATCCACAAAAAGATGAAGGGATCCATCCTCCTTAACAAAGATGATTGCTGCACCCTAAGGAGAGATACTAGGATATATGTAATCCTTCTCTATATGTCCTTTAACTATATTTTGAGCTCGCTAAGCTTATGAGTAGCCATCATGTAAGGTGCTCATGATGCTAGCTCAACTCTTGGCAAAAGGTCTATATGAAAATCTACCTTATGTCGATGTAGCATCCTTGGTTATTCTAGAGGGAACACATTTGAAAACTCCCTAAGGGTGCCTAGGGTGATCATTAAGTGTCTTCTCCAACTCAAATTCTTATTTCATTAATCGTCAAAGAAAATAATTGACATCCTTTTGCATTTTGTCATGCCCCAAAATTTTCACTAGAAATTGTAACATTTTTTTTTTTGAAGAACTATTATGTAAGATAATTAACACTATTAAGTGTTTAAGTCCTAACACACAACACGATTTGAGTTATAGATCTTCATGAAGACAATTCACAAATTTAAAAGTAATGATGTTTATTCCTTAAATCAAATATGCTCCCCTTCAGATGCTCTAGGATCATGAGTCCTAGATTGGTTAATTTAACTTTCTAATCCCTAATAAGGAGTCATAAGTTTATATTCGCATAGATACCTTTCTTCTTGTAGTTTATTAATAACTTTAGGCTGCAATTTTGAGATGATGGTTTAATTGGGCATACCAATTATTTAAATTGTTAAACCCCTTGATAAGGATACATTATTTAACCCATGTGTGATCTCAAAACTATTAATATTCCTTTGTTTAATATTAGTGTCATGCTTATAATGTTCATTAGAAAAAGTAAACAATTTCTTTTTCCAATTGTACTTAAATCTAAATTCAAATTTTATGAGTATTATTTTATTGTCCAAGTATAAAATGTTATATACATATTTAAATTTATGTTTAACTAATATTTATTTAATTAATTATTTTATTTCATATTAATATATTATAACATCATTTATAAAAATTCATAATTAATAATTTTTAACATATAAATGTAATAAAGTATAATATGTACTTATATTTTTTATCTTTAAATACTGATTTTTCACTTTATAAGAGGAAACCATAATCAATTTTTTTTTATTTTTTTTTTTAACGAGGGGAATCGGGTGCAGCACGGCCCCCCATATAACCCCCCACCGCCGGTAAACTTTTTACCGTGACCGGCAGTGCTGGCGGGACACACCAACCGGTACCACGGGAGTGCCGGAGAGTCGAACCCATGGTGGGCGCCCTGCTACAGGGAACACCTTAACCAACTGAGCTGGGACCGGCGCCCCTAAGAAAAAATATTAAGGTTTGGGCCTTGGCTATTGGCACTACAGGCAAGAAGCCCCACCAGTTCACCAAGGAGCCTCCCCTTAATAGGAGGGTAAATAACAAACTCCATTGTTGACGCGGTAGAGAGTGACCCCGCGAGGTTTGAACCTTGGTTGTTGGCTCTACAGGCAAGAAGCCCCACCATTTCACCAAAGGGTCGCCCCTGAAACCATAATCAATATTATTAACCTAGCTTTCCACATTTAAATTAGATAAAATGGATATTTAAATTCTAAAAGATAAATACATATATTTTTAAACTAAAGAAAAAAAAGTAAATATTCCTTACCACTTTTCCATTAAGAGTGAAATTGGTTTTCTTTTATTATTGTAGGTTTTTTTTTTTTTTTTAATAGTAATAGAATGTAGGCACACGTAGAGTATACTACTCTTTTAAGACATTTTTAGCATAAATGAAAATAAAGAAAACTTACTTCGTCACTGTTTCTTCTTACATTATTCTAAGTTATATTTACTATGTTTTTTTTTTAACCACTCGGTTCTTCCCTAAATACGTTCCCATCTATGTGTGATTTCAATGGTAAGACTAAAAAAGATTCCTGCTGCAATGGAGAACTGGAATTATACTGATTCACAACCTCAGAAGTCACATACAAAGCGAGTTGACCTAAGCTTATTATTGATCAAGCATTGATTGATATACCTATTCTTTTTAAGTTAGATATTCAAGCAGCCAATTTGGGTCATTTTAAAATACCATTTATTTCTCTGTAAAACCTAAGGCGAAGTGCGACAACAACTGAGCTGAAAA
>VDFB02044427.1:0-24812 GCA_007258455.2 Sequoia sempervirens | reverse complement strand
ATTTGATTTTTTGACGCCCCGCAAAAAACCCATGTTTTTGTTTTTCGAAAAAACGTGCCAAAATGCCGAAAAAACAAAAAATAAAAATCCACAGTTGGTTTTGAGCTAACCTGGCGGGGTACTGCGCAATGGGTGAAAAATATCCGTCTCTCGTCCGCCCGGTGAATGACGTCACTGTCGTACTCCGGCATGATGTCCACTCTCGCTCGCCTCTTCGTCTCTCTCTCCTCGTTCTCCACTTGCCAGCTGTCACAATGGGCCCAAAGTAAATCCCCAATTACCTTTTATCCCCTTTTCTTTTTTCCACCACATGGTCTTTTTTTCTTTTTTTAACCAAAAATCACCTCAATTAATTCATCCAAGCTCTTTCTTCTCGGGGCCGCCATTTGCACACTGTATCTCCGATTGACTCCGTTCAAGCGCCGTTCTTCTCGTTTTTCCGTGCTCTTTCCAACAACACGTACCACTCTATACTTTCGAGAAGTTGCCCGGGGCTCCTTTTTCCTCCCCCGTCCCCCTTCTCGAGGGGGCATACCATACCATTTCCTCCTAATCCATAGCTCTAACACTACCTTTTCTTGACCGGGGCATCCTCTCCGCTTTCCCTTCGTCCAGGGCAGCTCACGTGCGTTTCCCCATGCTAGGGCATCTCTTTTCTGGTCTCTCCCTCTACAAAGTCATCTGCATCCTGTTTTTCTTCGAAACCCTATTATTCTAATAGTCTTTCGAAGAGGGGCAAAATGTAGACGTCCAATTTTGATCACTTCCATATGATCAAATGCGTCTCCTTGATTCATCCGGTTGCTCATCCCCTCTGACAATATTAATTAAAGCCATTTGTTTAATTAATATCTTGCATCTCGCACAAGGGTCCTAAAGTATTTAATTTGATACTTTACCCCTTTTTCTCCTCTAAATTAAATAAATATCCCCTTTTATTTAATTTAGTCATATTCCCCTTTTGAATTAAAATGCATTTTTAATTCATCTTTTCTCTCTCATGGTCACATCCTCCAACTTTTGCAAGTTGGTCCCTAATCCATTTTAATTACTTCATCTTCTTCTAATTAACTAGGGTTAACATGTGCACACCCTTAATCATCATTAAGGTCACATCCTCCATAATTTCCCACTTGCCTCTAATCAGTCATTAGCCTATCTAACTAAGTACTTGCACAACCTTAATCATTTGATTAGCCTAACCTAATCCTCATCCTATTTATGGCATATGTCCTTGAGTCAACCTTATTAAAGGCTTCCTCCTTTTGGACAAGGCATCCCCCTTCCCCATGTGAATTTTTAATTCACCTTTTAATCCCCCAAGGCACCTAAATGGAATTTTTAATTCCTTCACTTCTCCCCACATGTCCTTTACTTATTCTTTACTCTTTCTCCCATCCCCATGAGAATATTTGAGGAATTTTTAATTCCTCACATGTCCTCTCACCCACATGGGGACAAGGACCTCCTTTATGAGGAGATCTTGTCCAATCCCAAGGTACTTTGTACCCCCTCCATGTCATGTCCTTTTTCTTCCACCTCATGTACACTTCACCTTTTAGGGCTTCATCACATGCCACATGTCAAGATGTGAGGGCTTGTGAGTTCTCAACTCACCTTAGCCCTACATCTTGATATTTGGTGGATCAATCTCAACCATCCATTTCCCCTAGGATTTCCCAAAAATCTTATAAATACCCCCTCTTTTCTCTCATTTGGGGAGATCATTTTGTGTAGCCAAACTCTTGCAGTTTTATTTCTCAATCCACACTTAGCTTTTTTTTATGTTTCCAAGCATCGTTTGCATCTCATATCACACATCATTCGTCATCTAAGGAGCATACACATTCAAGATCGAAGGGCCAACCAAAGGATCGACTCAACGCAAGGTATAAAGTTCTATTTCGTGGCTTTGTCTTGTTTTGTTTCCAACTTAGGCTAATCTCGAAGTGTAGGTTGTTTTAGTTATTTATTTGTGCTCTTTAACTTGTTGCTTGTTTTCTAACACCTATTTCGACCTATCACAATATGTATATATATGTATGTATGTATATATGCATATATATGTATGTATGTATATATACATATATGTATGTATGTATATATATATATACATATATATGCATATATTTACAATTTCTTTCCTTAAGATTATATACATATGCACACATATTCAAGGAACACATAAATAGTTTCTTTCCTCTTTCAAATACGAATTTAAATTTTTTTAAAGAACAACCAATGCATGTAATTTTACACTCGACAATTATATGCAATGAAATGAGTTTTCTTTTAAAATTTTCATTGAACATCAATTTGGACCAAACAAGGTAAGGCAAGAATGCACTGATTCGTTCTTTTCATAATTTAAAATTCTCACATCGAGTATAAATGAAATTCATCAAATTTTCTAACATATGCAGATGTCATGATGTACTATGGTGTGTGAGATTCTAGATTCCATTCTTGCTTACCGTGGTCATCCGGCTAAGCATGGCTACCTCAATCAAGTTTTCATCCTTCAACATGTTTATAGCACACACATTCTTACACTTGTCCACTTATTAGTAACCTTTAATCAATAATCTCATGGACTAATTTCTTAATGATAAAATTGCATAATATTCATTTTTCAATTTCATTGAATTGCATTTTTATCAAATTCCATAAATAAAAATGATAATTTCTATTTTCCAAATATTTCAATTTCATCAATATTTAAAATGCAGTGATGAAATTGAGATATGACATCCTTACCAACTAGAAAGATATATCGTCCTAATGTCTAATCAAACAAAATTATTTCACATATTTATAAATCATTTTTTTTTTAAGCGAAAACATCATCATAGCATACCAAACCAAAATTTTAGGCAACAATATAAAGATAATCATCTATAGTCTATCTAATAAAGCAAATGAGGGAAGGAGCATTCTATCTCCTCTACATCCTCCCAAGCAACATTGTTCAATATAATGTTCAATGGGACCAATATAACCAAAATATCATCAATAAAGATTAGGATAAAATCATCTAGAAATTCCCATAACACACTATTCATGAGATCTATGAAGGTTGCAGGTGCATTGGTTAGCCCAAAGGGTATAATTGTGAACTCATAATGACCATACTAAGTTCAAAAAGTTGTCTTTGGTGTTACATCCCTTACCTTGAGACTATAACTTAACTTGTTTATGATAATGGAACCATGGACATTAATGTAGTTGCAAATAACGACCTTTCATGTGAATATGAAATAAAGGATTTAATAATTAGTCTATTTGTTGCAACTGTAATGTGAATATGAATGTTTATTTTAATATGTGAATTTATATGATGATGATGATGATATTTAAATGTGAATTTACATGTTATGAATGGTCTAACCCTAGTTTCTTGTGCCAAGTGGTTGTAGGATCGACATCGTACGAAGGGAAGAGGGACTATCATCAGGGAGAGTATGTAGTTGACAAGGATCAATTTTTCATCAAACTCTAGGTAGTGTATGACGTGCAATGAAATACCTTTGGCCATGGTTTAAATAATATAAATATTAATTATTAATTCAAAATAATATAAATAATATAAATTTTGATTATTAAGTGAAAAATTAAATATAAGATACTTATAAAAAGATATTTCAATTATAAAATAAGAAATACATATTTTAATAAAATAAAAAGAAATTAAATAATAAAAATTGATAATATATAAATAAGGTTGTTTTGTGTGGGAGTGAGTCATCGATTTTGGAAAGGAGAGCATTCTGTCACTCTTCAAGAAACATAAGGAATGCAAGAAGATGATAGTTTGGAATTCGTATGGATTCACTTTTCAATGCTGATCTTTCTCCTTTGTTGGGGATCATTCTTTTGGTCTTTTTGGGAGGGATTCTTTTTCAATCTCTCATTGAAATATAGTTTTTAGAGGGGAGAGTTTTCCATTACAATCTTTAGCAATAACTAGGTTTTCTCTCCACTCGTTGGTTTAGTAGGAGCTCATTCTTTACTCCATTTCTCTCTAAGTTGAATTTACTTGAGCATTTCATATTAAGTCAAGCTCTATTAAATTTGTAACTTTTCCTTTGGAATTTTGGCCTCTCTCTCTCATCTTCAATCCGAAGGAGTGGAGTCGATATTTTTCCTTCCCTTACATCTTCTTACTCAGCAGAAAGTGATGGTGCCTCTTGGAATTATTTGAAGATTGAAGTGAAGAGTATTGTTTAGACTTCAACTTCATTGCACAGGCAAGTAATGATTATAGCTTCTTTGCAATTGACATCGGTAAATGAATCTAGAGAATGCATTTTTTTTGCTGCTGGTTAGTGTCACTAGCTTGGAATTTGTTCGGTATCATTCCATGAGCTTTCATTAAAATTTCTAATAGTTAGAAGTTAAGAACACCCGTTCTCAGATGGAGTCGGGTTAGGAGGAATAATTTTGTGTGATCAAGCTACAATATGGACTTAACTCAACATTGAATTTGGTAGTAATTATCTCCATCTCCTGTTGGAACTAGGGCTTGTAATTGCGTATTGAACCTTATATATTTTTTCTCTTTTCCTTGAATCTAGATTTAGACTCCTTCTGAGGCACCCTACAAACATACTTCCATTCTTCTATTGTCGATCATTCCTCTAAATTGAGTCTTTTATTTTGACGCAGTCTCTTTAGCTTTTCCATGAAACACAATTTCTATTATAGTCCTTTGAAAATGTGGTCTCATCCTCAAACCTGAAACACTAAGTTGGGGAAAGAGTATATTCATTGCTACCTTGCCGTAAGTAAAACTCCTTATAATCTCAATCTTACTATTGAAGTATATCCCTAGATCGGGTCATCATCTCTCCTCCTGTACCTTACACAATAGTTGTTCCTTGTTCCAATATGAAGAGTCCTTTATATCAAACTCTAGTCACCTGAACCTGTGAATTGACAAGTCATCTGGGAAATCTTGTCTGCAATGTCCTCTCCACCTTACTCAAATTCATATCACCCTTAATTATTGTTTGGGAAAAAGTATACCTGATTTTAAACGTGACCTTGAATTAGTCATCTAATGACAAGGGTTGGAAGGGTTCTTAACAAACCTGCATATCATTTCTCTCTCCTATAAAGTTACCAACTAATCTTACTTTAAGAGAGATCCAAATCACAATATTAATCATTAAACCCTAAGGTTATGAACCAAGGAGAAGATTGATAATCAAAAAATGTTGCAAGAAATGAGGAACTAATCTGAGGATTGTCATGTCGAGCAAGGGTGAGATTGATGATGGCATAGTAGTGCCAGATATTTTGACACAATAGTGCCAAAGACATTGACACAATAGTGTCAAAGATATCGGCACAATGGTGCCAGAACATTAAAAATCCTTGGCCAAGGTAGATGCCAGTTAGGAAAAGTAAGCTTTCATGTTCCAAATATACTCTGGTCAGAAAGATCCTTCTAGTTAGAGGGAACCTATAGAGGAAGGATCGACCAACAATATAGGAATCATGGACACCAGGCTCAGAGACATGATGAGATTTGATCCTTGTTGATTGACCTTGAGAAGGGTCAGGTTTCTTCAGTCAAAGAACACAGGAGACCAGTAGGTCTGGTTGGGTGGTAAAGCCCCTAATGATAATCCCTTTTTCCCTCATGGATAAAGTAACTCAAGAGTTTCAGCTTGAAGATGGTGTCAAATATCTAAAATTTCCTCGTACTTATCTCCAAGTATTTGCATTGTCAATTTAAAGTTTATTTTTAGTTATGTAGTAATTGTTAATTATTTTCAATAAATGTTCATTGAAAAATCTACAAATGTTGTCTTAGATTAGCCAGTTGTTTCTTTCAGTTGAAATGTTGAATTATTGAAGTTAATTTTAGAATAATAAAGTAATTTTTTATTTTAAAAAGATAATCCTAGAATGACAATTATTTCATTGTGATTCTTTAGAAAACAGTTAAAAGTTTCATTTTAGCTGAAATCTATAAACTCAGAAGTTAGTTATTTATTTTGATTAAATTGGAAACCCTAGTTTGTTATTAGACAATGAAAGATGTGAGATAGTTAATTATGCCCTAGTGGATAATCTCTTTTAAGTTCACATTCTTTATTTGGAAACCCCAGATTGTTATTTATTTAGTTGCCTTTCAGCTGAAGTTGGAAAAATAACTATTTTTCTTTTAACTATAAAATGTTAGACGTTACATTTGGAATATCTTCCTCCTTTATTCTCAACTAATGGTAACCATACCTAAGATCTATTTTTTAGAATACTATCGCTCCCTTCATGTGATCAAATAATTTGTCGATCCTCAGAAGAGGGTATAGATTCTTCATGGTTTCCTTGTTCAACATCTGATAATATATACATAAATGCAAGGTTCCATCCTTCTTTTTCACAAAGATAACTAGTGCTCCCCAAGGTGAAACACTAGGTTTGATAAGCCCCTTACGTAATAACTCTTGTAGTTGGGCTTTCAATTCATAAAGTTCCATGGTGGTCATCCTATATGGGGCCTTAGACTGTGGCTTGGCTCCTAGCACTAAGTCGATGGAGAAATTGAATGCTCTCTTTAGAGGCATCTCAGTGAGTTCTTTGGGAAACACATCTGGAAATTCCCTAAGAATTGGATAGTCATCAAGATATAATTTCTCATTGTCAGGTTCACTGACATGCACAACATATATGACACAAACCTTCCTCTGAGCTCTCTTAAGCTGCATAGTTGAGATCTTTATAAGTTCCAAGGGTCATTCTACCCCATATATCTCAATTGGGTTCCCACAGTCATCTAAACAACTCACCATATTATCCTCACAATTTACAATAGCCTTGTGCTTAGTCAACCAGTTGATTCCTAAGATTACATCATAGGATCTTAATGGTGCAACATAAAGGTTAACTTGGGTCATGAAGTTGGGAATTTCTAACTCACTGTAAAAGAGACATGAATCTACTACCCACTTTGCTTGATTCCCATAATGAACCAAAAATGAATTATTTCATATAACCAGGTCGAATGGGTAGCTTAGAAATCATTCTAGGGTCTATGAAATAGTCAGTAGCTCCAGTATCTATCAAAATAAAAATATTTCAGCCATAGAGCTTACCTATTAGCTATATTGGAGAAGCTTGGTACTCTACTTTCCTATTATCCACCACTACATGGATCATGTTCTGGGCTCTTCTATTGGTTTCCTTCCTTCCGTGACCTCAAATTCTGAGGGAAGTTAGATGCATAATGATCTCCCCCACAAGTGTAACATCCTTCATGCGGTCCTTTTCGTATTCCAAACTTATCTTCTTTTGAGTGTCCTTGGGTGTTGTTGTTGATGTGATTGCCCTTGTTAGCCCTTTTATTCCTCCTGCCTTGGTTACCTTCTTCCTTTTTTGAAGGGTTTCCTTCCCTTTTTAGGCTTCTAATCTGATGGGACTTGTTTCCTTTCTATCTGTCACCCTTTCAAAATCTCTTTTTCCTGAATTAAGGCTTGGAGTTTGATCCCTTGCGAAGATAAGAAAACTATTGTAGCTTATGTTCTTGCTTCATGGCCTTCTTAAAAGCTTTTACTATAGTATGAGGATTGTGAAGATCCACTTCAGCTCCAATTTGGGGTCTTAGTCCCAATGTAAACTTTTGAATCTAGAAATTCCCATTGAATTGATACTATGGCACATACTTAAGAAAGTTAGTAAAATTCTCCCAATACTACACTACTATAAGGCCTCCCTAGGTCAAATTCCAAAATTGAGTCATTTTCTTGTCAAAGAAAAGTTGGGGTAGCCACCTCTTTCTAAAAGATTCAAGGAAAAAATCCCAAGTAATCCCTTCTTGTAGAAGTATCCCTTTAGCCTTCTCATTGTCCCACCAAGTAGCTACCTCTCTAGACAATTGGTATGCTACCCAAGCAACCTTGGTTTGATCTAATAGGTTGTGAATCCCAAAATGTTTTTCCATCTCTATGATCCAGGTCTCAATCCCATCTTCGATGGTGCTACCTTCTTAAGATCCTTTCCCAATTCCTCCTCAATCCAACCTCGATTGTGATCCCCTTCTCCTTTGTGAGGTACCTCATTCCTGATATTTTGATCTTCCCACACCCCTCAGACCTCTTAATCCAAATGGTCCATTTGGGATTCTTTCCAATTCAAGAGTTCCAAGATTTGGTATAGCCTCTTGCTTGGCCCATTGTCTTTTCCACTACCACCCACATCTTGTCTAGTGGTCAACATGGTAACTCACACTCGACCTATGCCATAGTCATGTTTAGCATTCAAGAACAAGGTTTTATGTTTATGCTATTACATTTATGAAATACAAGCACACAACTTACAAGCTTAGAAAAAGTATAAACAAATTCATTTCAACAAGACAAGCCTTCAAGCTTCATGCCTTTAATCAACAAAAATATTTCTCTATTTATATTAAGTTTTGATTTACATTGATCCTTATTTACAAAATATTTCTCTACTCTAAGCAGTTCCCTTATTATTAGATAAAGGAAATTCCTTAGGATCCTCGTCCAAATCTACATCTTCCCTCTTGGGTGAGGCAGGATGTGCATGTAGGCACTCAGTTTCCTCCTTAGTCATCAGTGGCACATTAGGTCCACATCCTATTGGCCAATCTCTAAATGCAGAGGGTTTCTTGGTATTAGGAGTTCGTTTGGCCTCCTCTATCTTTTTTCCTCTCTCGAACATGAGGCATGTGAGGGAGTGTGCTTGAGTTTCTTCATTAGAATCTCATTTTGGTCTTTGGGTTTGGGATTCTCCTCAATAAAAAAATTCTTTTTCATAGCCCTATTTGTTTTCCTTTTCTTTATTCCCGACTTGGACCTTCCCATTTCCTGCAACCAATTAAAATTTGGTCATTCTCTCAATATCTCAATTCTAGTTAAGGGTCTACTATTCCCTTATCTAGTCATCATGGGCTCATAGGCCTAGAGCTGAACCTTGAGCTTTGATACCAAATGTAACATTCTCAACTAGATTTCTACCATTTAACCAAATATTGACATTATGAATATTAAAATTTATGAAAAAAAATCCATTGCTAACTCCATTCAACATTTTTATGTTCATAAATCACCAAAAAATCTAAAATAAAAGAATGTTCGTTTCCAAATGTCAATGGTTACATACAAGTTTTGACTTGGCATTCAATACCTCAAAGTCAATTCTCGAGTACATAGCTTTTCTTTCTATTAAATCAATTATTGTTTTACATCAATGATACAAATACATATAGAATTCTAATATGATTCCTTGTGATAGATTGCCTCCACTAGTGGATGATAATATGATTGAGGTTCTTTTCCACCCAACCATGAAGCATTTCTTTACTAAAATTCTTCAATCAATCGAAGAATACCCCACCCTACATGGAACACTTAGCAATAGATATAGTTTGCAAGGTGGAATTTGAGTGTGCCTAACTACATCCATTTCTATCTACTTTGTTAGAATATGCAAGTTCCATGTTAGGTAAATCAATACATCAGAGAGAGGATAAATAACACAGCCTATTCCATATACAGATATATAAAAGTGACTGCAAAGCTTGGCCAAGCTCATGCTGCATAAAATGCAACTCTAGTTAGATTTGGAAAAGAAAATCTACACTCTCTGGCATCCATTCCCAGAAGAAAATATTCAAAGGGGTATCCCTCCCTTTTAGACCATCTACTAGCAACATATTCTAACTTGTGCTATAGTCTACCATTGAATTCATGTATCATTCCATTTCATTAATTGACCACAAATTAGTTATTTCATAGGTACAACCATTCATTCATTCATTCATTCATTCATCATAGTCTATCAGTTTTATGTTGCAAAAGCATACTGTTCTATCATTAGGGTATGTGTACGCCTTTTTTTTTTACCCAAAATTGATGAAACAAAAAGGGTTTTTAAAGGAGATTCTCAGCTTTCCACCAATATAAATTATGCTTTACTTTGAATTTAATAAATAATTATTATTCATTTTCTATTTGCATTACGACTAAAGTCTTGATTGATTTGTTGATTGAAAAAAAATTATAGCTTTGAAATGGTATCACATTTTTTGAATATGAAACATGCATCACATTCTATGCTTCACATACTATAGGATTAAAAAAAATTGAATTTAATGAAGTTTTGACCAAGCTAAGGTGGCTAGACATATGAATTTCTATATTTTTTAAAAGTTGTAATAAAAAATTTATAATTAATTATTTACTTGGAAAAAAATTACAAAAAAGTATACATCACATCGGGACATGAGTCTTCTACTTATATCTATAATCTTATAAAAAAATATTATCATTTTATTGTGGTTAGGGTGGTCAGACAAACAACCACTTATTTTTTCCCTGAAATTTAAGTACTATTGCATTGAAATTTTAAATTTTCACCAAATAGATTTTTTTTAAATAAACCTAGTTGTTTAGAAACTACATTCAATTTGCTACAGATTCTATTCTTACATATTTTTGAAATAATATAGATTACTTATTCAAATTTTTATGTCAAGCTGCCTAACTCTGATTTTTTTGAATTTTTTGCCACTTAAGGGCCTAGTTTTTCCATGATGATCCAACACATACCCATTACAAATCCTTTCTTTGCAAATAAAGTCTAACTATGTTATTAAAAGATTAATCTAGATGAATCAAAATTTATATCGCATGTATATGCATGTGCATAAAAGAAGCATTTATGCACATGCACATATATTCCTAAAGAGAACAGAGTTGGAGGATGCATATATATTTTGAATAGAAAAAGAAAAATTATACTACATTAAAGAAATCCATATTCAGACAAAACCAACATCAACTTGTTCAATTCTTGATTTAATAATTCAAAAACATTTATCCATCATGATCTATTTATAATTCTCCTAGTAACCATTACCAGAGATACATTAGTTCTTTAGAAAGAAGAATACATTCACTCAATTTCAAATTCCATTTTTTTGGGAATGTCAATTTAAGATTATCCATGCCTATTTGCTTTTAGTTTGTGATTTTACATTGTAACATTTCATAAAGAACATCAATAAGTCAAAATAGCATATCCGTTTAAAAATTATGAAACAAGTTTCCACTTTCAGGAAAATAGAATGGTCAATATGCATGCTATCATGAAATGATAACATGCTATAAATTCCTCAACAGAGGCTTCATAATGAGTTGATAGCATAAAAGATACAGTGGGGTCTTCATTTGCATGGAAGCAAACAATGAAATTCTCATAAAATAATAAGCATAGTGGGTCATTCTTTGACCTAGAATAAACACTGAAATACATTGACACATATTCACAAGAAAGATTGCATATACATATATATACATATAAACATGCACTATCACTTGCATGTTAAACACAAATGGGACTCTATATCCTACAACCATTGGAAGGCCTAATACAGTTTCATAGTGTCAATTTAACATTTAAAATTATATGAACATTGAATTGTTCATTTGAGAAATATCATCAAATGATGAAGTCTTTCAACTAAAGTTACCATTGAACGATACTTTGTTCATATCAGATTAACTTTCACAGAGCATGGTGATTGTTATTAAAAAAATAGTAAGGCCTTAGCTCAGCCATGCATGGTCTTCGCCATAGATATCCATAAAAAATTGAAATGATAAACATAAAGAACAATAGAATGATGCATTCCATTCTCTTGTGGAAATCATTGGTGATATGTATCACTTGGCCATGAGACATGGCGCCACAAGGCTATGATAAACAAGAAAGTTGGTTGCTAAATGACGTCGAGAAAATCATACATTGCTATAAAGAAATAAAAACATATGATAATACATCATTACAGGTCTGTTGAATGTCCTAATAATACAATGTTATGGGTTGGACGAATGGCCTCAACCCTGTGAAGGATAAACACACGGGTATGAATCCATCATGGGGTTCTATTTGATACCCTCACATGCAAGATAAAACATGGGAAAGGATCACTATGAAGGCTTCAGCCTTAGCTGATCCATAATAGTTTGAAAAAAATTGAACAATAGAGAAGACACGTTGATAGCTAGGTTGCACAAGCTTAACAACATTACAAAAAAAAAACTTCATTCGATTCAGGCAACAAAAAGAAAGGATTTCACATTACCTCTTTTTCTCTGCAAAATGGTGATGAGAATGACAACTATGCTACAAATCCTCTTCTTTTCCCCCTTCAGTCGATCCTCTTTGATTCTTCCTTGCTTTTCTCCTCTTTTGTTCGTTGATTAATTTTTCCCTATTTCGTTCAAATCCCCTCTTGCTAATTTTAGGAGATAGTGGTCATGAATTCCTCGGTCTCCATAACCTTGCTTGGCCACCCACTCCTCTCATTTTTGATGGTTGATTGTGGCTTTTTTCCATGGAAGGGGTCGACCCCTATCACATTAATGATGGGAGTTATATATATATACTCGCACATTTATTTGTATGTATGTATGTATATATATACATTTATACTTATATATATATACATTTATATGTACAATATCATTCCTTAAGATTATATACATATGCACATATATTAAAGGAACACAAATTTTTTCTTTCCTCGTTCAAATATGAATTTAAATTTGTTTAAAGAACAATCAATGCAAGTACTTTTGTACTCGACAATTATATGGGATGAAATGAGTTTTATTTTCGAATTTTCATTAAACATCAATTTGGATCAAACAAGGTAAGGTAAGAATACACTGATTCATTCTTTTCATAGTTTAAAATTCTCACATTGAGCATAAAAGAAATTCATCAAGTTTTCTAAAATATGTAGATGTCATGATCTACTATGGTGTGTGAGATTCCATATTCTATTCTTGCTTACCCTGGTCATCTGGCTAAGCATGCCTACCTCAATCAAGTTCTCATCCTTCAACCTATTACCTGCACACACATTCTTACACTTGTCCACTTATCAGTAATCTTTAATCAATAATCTCATGGGATAATTTATTAATCACAAAATTTCATAATATTCATTTTTCAATTTTGTCATTGCATTTTTATCAAATTCCATAAATAAAAATTATAATTTCTATTTTTGAAATATTTCAATTTCCTCAATATTTATAATGTTGTAACAAAATTGAGATATGACACAACCTTTGGATTATGAATGAATCCCTTTCCAATGTTGATGGTGCTTTTCTACTATCACTTGGATTCAACTTGTCATTGCTTGAAGGTTTCTTGTTTCTCTTCTTGGTAGAAATATGCTAACCATGATCTTCTCATGGTGTTGGGTTATGAGAATGACACTATTCAAAGGCCCTAGCTCCTTCTACTATTGTTGCACCTTGGTTCTTGATCTATAGGCCCTAGCTCCTCTAAATTTTTTTGCACGTTTTGTTCTTGATCCACCTGTTACCTTGGTCGCTTCTATTTCTTGATAAGTTCTTGGAGAAGTTGCATTTTTCCCCTACCACATGTTTAATTCCTCCTTGATAGCCCTCTTCTCCAATTTATCTCCCCTCTCATGACTTTCCTCCCTCCTCTTCATTATCTGGTGGTGATAATTCTGAGCTTTCTTTGATAGTTGTTCAACGTAGGAAGAAACGTCTTCCAAAGCATATCTCACATTCCCACACTTGGATTAAGGGTGTGCACTTCTCTAGGTTAAGATGCTATTGTGTAGTTAAGTTGTTTGTTGGATATTCTTTATCAATAAACTTTTCTTTGTTCCTTTTTTTTGTGTTGTTTGAATGATGCCCTTGTCCTTTTTTGGTCTACTTTTGCTAGGTGTGTGAGGCTTTACTCCCTTTTCTCTAGTTGAAAAAAAGGGTAGTATCTGCAAGATTTATTCTTTGAGGATAAATTGGAATTCCTTAATAAGGAATGGTAGGATATTAAAGGCTTAAAGCTATTTATGACATATCATTTCTCTTCATTGGTGGTCTACTAGCCTTGGTGGTTGTTGTTGGTTTTATCTATTTTTTGTTGTTTATTTCTTTTGGGTTTACTCTCACTTTTGGTGAGACTTTTTTTCTTACCTTTTTGGTTATTTTATAATGGGCTTGGGCCCTTTCTCAAAATTTTCTCAATAAAAACTTCTCATTTAGTTTTATATCTATTTTGAGGAGAGTGCCTATATACATAAATGTTTTGATAAATGCCATCATTTTATGTAAATTTGGATCACTTTCCCTATGTTATCTGTTGTGTGGTCTCACAACACACCCTATTTTTCCCCTTTGGAAAAATGTGGACCCCCTCTTCTCCTTTTCTTTTCCTTGCTTTTTGTCTTTTTTTGCTCGTTTTGGCATTGTTTTGATGCTTGGTCAGTTGCTAATTGCCTCTCTCATTTTCACTTAGCCTTTTTGTTGTTATATCTTTTTGTTTCCTGGTTTTGGTGTTTCGGTATGCTCTTACATTTGAGCCAAAATAAATTGTATCTTCATAAGATTCTAGCTGAGCCCAGTATTTCATTGATCAAAATTTTAATCCTAGTAATTTTGTTTCTTATCGGAGCACGGTATTTTATCATTTCTTTCTAAAAGTCAGAAACTGGAGAGTCTACTTTGAAATTGAGTTAAATTTATCTTTTAGACTTTGTTTCCAGTCTTTCCTTTTGTTTCGTTTTTGTTTTTATCAAAAGGTATTTCCTAGATCCCAGTGTTGTTTGCTCCTTTCAGAAGCAATATCAGAAAGCTTTAATCCTGGTGATCAATAATTGATTACATATCTTTAATGACATATACCTTGCAAAGAACTAGCATGACATTTGATTGCCACGTATAATCACTGCGTCGTGTTTCTTCTCAAATAATGAGCTAGTGCAAAAATATAGGTATTCATGATATGGACCATAATCTATAATGATTGCACCTTTATTCTAGGAATTAATGTGAAATAATAGGTAATTAATGAAGGTGGTGAACTACCTATGTACTTGGCATCACCTCAAGCATGTAATTGTTTTTTGAACATTCCACTTCATGTCATATTGCAAATTTGCAAAGGATGTTGAACTAACAAAATGACATTGGCACGCAAAGAGATGTAAAATTTTGAGAAACTAAAACGCAGCTACCAAAGGTTTTGAAGTTGCATTATGAAGAATCACCATTAATAACTAGAACCAGCTATGTTCTGAATAACTGATACTTTGTTAAGAGTTTCTCAAGATAAAAATATTGATAATGGTATTTCCCATTTTGAAATTGAAATGTTAATTATTCTTTGAGCTATTAAATTTAATAAAAAATGAATTGAAAATTCTATGAAACATAAGTTTTGGTTAAATCTAACCCTAACTCGTACACAAGACACATATTTTGAAAATTGCAGAGTACATTATATACAAAATGAGTACTTCTAACGCAAGGGAAGAAGATGAATTCAAGTATTGCAATTCAAAAATAGTACCCATCAATGTAGTGGTTACAGATACCCACATGGGATGGTCTTCTAACATTGAAATTCGCTCACGACTATTACAAGAGAATGATTCCCAATGTACCAAGAGTGTTTTGGAAAATGGATTACTTCTTGTAGGAGGGTTTCTACCAGCAATGAAAGCTCCTAAATTAGTTATGCAATGTATAAATCATTATAACCCAGTTAAGAGGTTTGTTGAGAAAGAAGGGAGAGTTTATGCATACCTATCTCGGAAAGGAATCATATACACATTTGGTCTCCCCATTTACACATAGATGTTCAATGTTGACCTAAAGACCAAGACCAAGACATATCAGAGTGTTGAAGAGCATAATACAAAAATTATGAGCACCTAGTGGTGCCAACAACCAATTACACAACAAACCAAGGTAATTCAAAGGTCTATGTTTAAACAAGAAATGAAAGACATTATAACTTGCTGATTAGAGTAGTTGGTTTAAGAGATGCAAGAAAATTCAAACCTTGGATGTTCATGATAATATCTCAGATGATGGAGGGACCTGTGGAGCTGCATTGTGGAAAATTAATAAGAGACATACTACATGAACAAATTACTATATTCCCCAAAACCAGATACTTCTACATGTCATCATAAGTCATTTACTCATGTGCTATGAGAGCTAGTAAACAAGGGTTGAAACAGATTGGTACTCTGGGCACAAAAGTCAGCAATAGTTTGATATAGGCACATCTACCCAAGATCACCATCCACAGGTATAAAGATGATTACATAAAATTGAATGATTTGTTCTCTATGAAATTAGTGAGAAAAATTGAAGGTGATAAAGCTAAGAGATTATACCTGTAAGCAAAAAGTGTCATTCTGCCTATGGGAGGCTAGTACATATAGTTCCCAACTTACTCCTACATTAGAGTGGAGGGATTTGATGGACACCCATTCATTCTGCCCAGGCATCCAATAGATAAAATTGTTTTATTGGAATTAGTGAGACAGTTAAAACCATCTCAGGCTCTTTATAGCCATGCTCGTAAAAAGGATTCTTTCAAATTTCCCATTACAATAGGATATTATAAGTGTAGTGCAATTAAAGTGATTGATTTGTGTGAAGAAGAGTTGAGGACCTACCATTTTGAAGAATTCCCTCTTCAAAGAGTGTATTATGATATTGAAGGAAATATTGCTAAACATATAGTTGGTTTTCATGCTCATGTGCCTCATTTAGAAGATTATTGGCTTAATTATGAAGATGAGCACGTGGTAAGAAGAAGAAAGTATGAAAGAATGAATTTAAGATTTGCTCGGATGCTTAAGCTTTATGACATCCCAGACCAATTGGAAGAATATGATGGTCAGGTGTTGAACCAATTTTACAATGATGATAGGGTATATGATATACCCATTCTAGACCCCGGTGTTGATGATGAAGATGTGACATCAATTGATGACTTTACCGAACCAGTTTTAAGGTATACTCAACAATGGATTAATGATTTTTGCAAAGGTTTGAGAGAAAGAGGAATTGAACCTATCTTCTTAGAAGATAAAAGAAGGAAACAAAGAAATAAAACTACTTTTGAAAATGGAGAGCCTACCAAGAAGAAAAGAAAGACTAGTAAGGCAACTCCATGTGTTAGGATTGAAGAAAGAACCCCTGAAACTACAAGATAAGAAGTTCCTATAAAACCATCTAAAAAAAAAAGATGTAGATATAGGTAAGTATAAATAAAAATTAAGACCTAAAGGTGCATCTTCCTACATGGCTAAACCCAAAACAAGAGTAATTATTGATGAAGGAATTATAGGAGCAACATAAAATGTTGGTGCACAAACTAGGTCTACATCTCAAAGGGATGCAACATTATTTACCTCTCCCCTTTTGTTAATATGGATAGTATGAAACAAGAACTGGGAGGGACTCTTATAGCTTCAGAGGAAGTTTTTGAAGAAGATGAAGCAAGAATTAAAGAATAGATGGACAAATGGGGTGCTATGTGGGAGAAAGTAAAAGAAAATAACTCTAAAGACAAACCCATGGTACACCCTATGATAGAATAAATTCAAGATACAAGCTCTAACCCCATAAATGTTGAAGAAGAAGAGTTTATTCAAGGAACACTCGCCTTAGAGGTAGGAAACCCCAACATACTTGAAATGGAAGCAGGGGAGACTTTATAGAAAAATCTTATTGATGAAAGAATTGTTGAAGATACTCTTGATTCCCAGCCTTCATTTGTGAATGCACAAAATGTTAATGAACACTCGCATGTCTTCGAAGAATCAGAGAAAGGCCATGCTAAAACTGAAATTGAAATTGAAATTCTAGAAGAAGAAGCTACACAATTTACAAAAGATGGAATTGAAAATAGAGAGAATCTTGGTGTAGCAATGAATGAAGAAGATAATATTTTGAGATATGAAATGGAAAATATGGATAGACATGAAAATATAAGTCTCCAAACAGAAGAGGTAGTGTCAAATCCTACCAATCCCAAGTCTATGCCATATATCACTAAGGAAACTCCTATTCAAAAAATGTTACAAACCAAAGAGAAGAAGTTCTTGAAACAAGTGGTAAAGAAGGAAATGTTATAGAGGTAAAAAAAAATGATGATACACCTGATTGGTTAATCATGGAATTAGATTCTCCAATGGAAGTGGAAGTACTACCTCTGAATCTTAATAATTTTATACAAGTAAGTACTCCTAAACCTAGACGTAAAGCTAAGAAAAAGCATGTCATACAGAGGAATACAAATGACAATAAAAATATTTAGATAGCCAATCCAACAACTGAAAAGGACAAACATGAGATAACGCCTAAGGAGTATAAGATCACAAGTATTAATCTTGGACACTCGTGTTGGTAGCAAGAATTAGAGGAAATAAAAGTAAACTTAAATACTATTGTTGCCATAGTACAAAAATATAAAAAGAAGAAAAGATAATTGAAAGAACAGGTTGCTACCTTGGAACACTTTATTAAGTCATTGACTTTATCTGGTTGAGAACAAGCTGAATTGCGCCAACATCCATTGTTGATGTCACAAGAACAAGTGGATGCAATTATTACAGTTCATCATAAAATGAATATGTTTGAAGAATGGATTGAATACTGGGTAAAGCAAGGAGAATAATTTATTACATATGCAATAATAAAGTACAAGGAAGCATGCCATCATTTAGATAAATTGAAAAGATTTGAAGATGAATGTAGATTTCGCCAGGAGCAGGTCATTGATGAAAGGCGAAACATTGAAATTCTCATGCAGACAAACATCCAAGAGTTAATACAGAATAATGTAATATCAGGACATGAATTTTCATTTCTAGGAAAGTGGAAGAAACAATTGAAATGGGAAGGTGACATGTTAATACAATGTATTGAAGGATTTGAAAGAGTCACCATTGAGTGCAGAGGATTGATTAGTGAAAATCAAGAATTTATTGAAATATTGACACATCAAGGTTTTGATCCCCAAACATTAGGACAAGAGGGAAAGGAAGCTAAAGCTTTCAAATAATGGATAGAAAGGATAAATAGAGATCCTTTTCAATTGTTGACGTGGGAGGTCATTGATGAAATAATATAGTGTAGAAATGTTATAGCCAAGTATGAAGTAGATAAAGCACAAAAAAATGATCTCATACTTTGAGGAACTAAATAATATATTAGGCTCAAGATCACATGGAGAGCAATACGAAGGATTTCAAAAGAGCACATGCATCAAATATTAAGAGCTTTATGAGAATATCAGTTGAAGAAAGAAAGAAGAGTCCCAAAACCTGAGTCCTAAGCAAAAGGGAAAGAACCGGATACCGAATACCAGAAATATGATGAAGTTTATTTAGGTTTCAATTTTAAATTTGTAGGTTGATCTTGGTCCCAGTAGATACTCCTCATTCTGTAATTTTGGAAGGAAGTTGGTAGTTTTGAGTGATATAAAATGTCTGTGTTGAAGTATGAAGAAAAGTGTTGTTGTGGATGAAGTCAAAGCCTTGAGTATTCTAGAATGTTCTTGATGACAGTTGGCAGATGCCATCTGCCACATTTTAATTTGTTGTTTCTGTTTCTCTGAAGACTTTTTTAAGTTAAAATTTTGGGGCCTTGTTTCTATAAAAGGCCACCTCCTCCCACATTTTTATTTTAAGTTCAAATTTTGTGGATGTCGGAGGAGCATAAATTTTTTTAAAGTTTTTTTTTTCCTGTTTTCTAAACCATTTCGGCATAAAAAATTTTATGCACATAGACATTAATTGATATTAGAGCTTATGGATAGCTACCTATCTCATTATCTTTTATTGCTGGTTTTGTAAGTTCAACCGAACAAGACTGTATGCTGTGCTATTTAAGGGCGCATACAAAACCTACTCGGTGTCCATAAATGAAACCCTCTCTTTAAAAGCTTGCACCATTTTATACGTAGTTGTGAAGCAATCTGGTGAAATATAAAGTAGTTTGCTTTGTTTTGATTAATTCTTTGGGTCATCCATGGAGAATAACTAGGAGAAACTTTTTTTTTTAGTATTTTTTATACTTTGTTTTAGAATAGATATTTAATCTATTGAAAATGTTCAAAAAAAAAGAATATAAATGAATGGAAAGAATTTTGTTGAAAATATTTTATTTTCCATAAAATTGTTGAATGCTTAATGCTAAATCTACTTAAGTGATAGCAAATAATTTGTGAAGTTCATGAAATATTATGTTGAATCTTTTGATTTCATGATGTTATTTGATGAATGAGGTGAAATTTTATGTGAAATGTTTACAATTCTTTGCAAAGTTGGAAATAGCCATAGTTCCTTTGAGATTAACAATAAATGTCACATCATTACCTAAGAGTGACCCTAGTGCAACCATGACCTGGTTATCAGAGACTTGGGATTGAATGAAAGCCAATCTTTGTCCTATGAATGCAGAATTTACCTTTAGGTTGTCTTTGTTCCATATCTTTCAAGAAGGATAGGCTCTTTGTGGTCTTGTCTATGGAGATTTTATTCGAACTATTTACTTTGAGTAAAACTGTTGTCAACAAGAATTGGCGCTAGAAGGATAGCATATTGTTGTTGTTTTTTGGTTTCATTAGGTTTTAAACTAGATTCCCATAGAATCACTAGATCTCGGTCTAGTGATCCTTGGGTGACCTTAGTAGAGCTTAGTGGTTGAACGTCATCTAGATCTCAAAAGTCTAGAAGTTTAAGTCACAATCAACATATGACTTCTTCATGTTGAATTCACTGATTCTTTAATGTGGAGTCACTGATTCAATTTTCCATGTATAAAAATTTACCTAAAAATCTTGATAAGTTATTTCCTAAGTATTATTTTCACAAAGATGTTGAAGAGCATATTAGTATATTTAGAGATACATGCTTTCGAGCAAGAATTCAACATGAAGAAGTCATATGTTGATTGTTACCATATACTCTGAGTGATGAAGTTTACTAGTGGTATATCAATTTGCCTCACAATTCTATCAGATCATGGAAAGACATGGAAACTCAATTCTTAGCTAGGTTTAGAACACCGACTAACGGGATGCTTTGTTATATCATCAATTCACTCAAATCAAGAGGTTTGAAGGTGAACCTATAACTTCTTTCAATGATAGATTTCAAAAGGATTATTCTAGGTTACACACACCTTATGTAGTGGATAATTTGTCTACTATCATGGTTTCTTATACAGTAGTAGATCCTTTAACTACTATGTTTGTGAAGCAAAGAGAAAAGTATCCCACTACTTTACTAGAAGCCTATGTTGAAGCCGTAAGTGTAAATTTAGAAATGAAACATCTCATAAATGGATTGTCCACAAATGGCAGAAATAGATTGAATATTTACCCTACCCCAAATGTAAATAGAGTCCCCATAGGTCATCTTATGTCTCCTAATGCTTATCCTACAATGGTCTAGAATGGGACATTTCCTCAAAATACTTTCTTTCAATCAGGAAATAGTCAAGCTTTAGTCCCTCACCCTAGTCTAGCTATTACAGAGTTGCATCCTAATGGAAATTCTTTTTTCTCACAAATTTAAGAAAATCAAAATGTCAAAATTTATGAGGAAAAGGAAGATATGAAAGAAATTATAGCTCAACTCAAAAGATTGACCATAGAAGTTACACAATTATGAAATCAAAATTTATATTCTCAGAATAATAATCAAAATTCACAAAATTGAGTGTATAACACTCCTAGGCCACCTAGACCTTGGAATACACACCCTAATAACGGGGGAGTATCCACACCTTTAGATAATCCTAATTCAACTGATGAAAAGTATACATCAAAAGTGAACTTAGCTAACCTTGCAATGAACAACTGGTGTAGAATTCATAATACAAATGCTCATGCTGAAGTGGATTGTTCACAATTCAAAATTGCTTTAGACATTTTCCTTGCTTCTACTCATTATAATGAGCATTGCGATTCTCATCCTCCTAAAGGAAATGAATTAGTTCTAGTAGGATATGACTCTACTTTAGTCCTAGAAAGTTATGAACACTTCAAATTACCTACTACTATCACAAGTCATGCTCATGAATATGAAGGTGATAATTCTACTATGACTTTGGAAACATATACTTTCCCTTATCAAGACAAAAACGAGCCTCAAGAAATAGATGAAATACATGCTTTCCAATAGTATTAGAAGGGATATAATTACAACATGAGGAACAATGTTAATAGTGGAGTTAAATTCAATGGGCCTTTAACAACATCCATCCCACCTAATAATGTGAGTACTCCACTTGATGACAAATCAACTAATAATGCTGGCTTACCCAAGGTGACCTCTTACTACAATTCATCAAATGTTTCAAAGGGTGAAAAGCTAGACTCCGTTGAGCAAAAAAATTTGAATAACTATTTAGCGGAGGAAATTAAGAAGGTAAAGATTATCCTTTCTCTATCAGAATTTCTTAAGAAACCTATGATCAAGAAAGCTTTCTTAAGCACTTTAGAAGATTTTCCAAAAGAAAGCAAATTCAAAGACCTTCAAGTGAAAGATAGTCAGGTTAAAACAAAAGATAAGAACATTATTCCCATAGTGGACACACAAGTAGCCTTTTACAAAGGAAAATTAGAGTCCTTGCCATTTTTGCTCACTTTGAGTTCATATTTGGTAAGAATTTTCACAACTGTTTAGTAGACTTTGGAGTGTCTACTAACGTGATGTCGTTATCCATATGTCAGATATTAGGGTTAACCCCTACAAATTCTTTAAAGAAATTCATTCAACTTGGAAAAACAAAAGTAAACGTAGTAGGAGAGTTGAAAAATATTCACATGCAATTGGCTTATGATCCCAAAATCCCATATTATATTGACATTCAAATCATGGAGATACTTAATACTTACATGGTATGCTTCTAAGTAGAGATTGGTCCAAAACATTGAAAGGATACATGGCTACTAATTTCTCACACATGTGGTTACCATGGAAAGGAGTTCCTAATCAAATTTGGATTGAAAGAGAACCATGCATGAAGTACATGATCACAGATTATAATCAGAAAAATGAAGTTCTATATGTTGATGTAGAGCCTAGAGTTTATAGAATACGAAGTTCAGGAGTTAAAATTGAGGAAGTTTTTACTTGCAATGCTAAGAAATCTAATGAACTAATTCCTGGAGAAGATGTTTTAATCAAATCAGACTGTGATTCTTCTGAAGAAGAGAATAGTCCCTATGATAAGTTTCAGAAGAATATTATTGCAAAAGCTCATGAAATTAGTAAAAGTAAAATTTCACTAAAAGGTTTGTTGTTGTAGGATTGGTGCAGGTTGCATATTGTTGCACATTCAGAAAATAGTTGTATGATGTGTTTGGAGATAATTCGAGGGTTGAGAATCAATACTATCTAGAACATGATAACACCAAAAGAACTAAACAAAAAATGTATAGAAATGAAGATCAAAACATACAGACATAAAAGATTTATACAATGATATCAAAAGATGGTAAAATATTGGCTATAGATGATCAAGCCTAGATTCTTAAATTTTATGGATCAAAATCAAAACAAGGAATTGGAATTGGAATTGAGCTTATCAATGCACAAGGTAAGACTTTTCTTGTTGCATATTGATTGCAATTTTAATGTACTAACAATGTGGCAGAATACAAAGCCCTTATACATGGTTTGATCTTGAAAATGGGTATGTGCAGGATCATCATGGAAGAAACATGCCCTTAAGTGGCAAAAAATTTAGAAAAATCAAAGTTAGGTAACTTGATGTAAAAATTTGAATAAGTTATCTATATTATTTCAAAAATATGTAAAAATAGAATTTGTAGAAAATTGAATGTAGTTTCTAAACTACTAGGTTTGTTTAAAAAAAAAATCTATTTGGTGAAAATTTGAAATTTCAATGTAGTGGTACTTAAATTTAGGAAAAAATAAGAAATGGGTCAATACTTGTCTAACCACCCTAACCACAATAAAATGATAATATTTTTATAATATTTTTTATGGATATAAGTGGGGACTCATGCCCTAATGTGATGCATATTTTTTTGTGAATTTTCAAGTAAATAATTAATTATGAATTTTTTATTACAACTTTTTAGAAAATATAAAAACTCCTATGTCTGACCACCTTAACTTGTTCAAAACTTCATGAAATTCAATTTTTATTTTTTTAATCCTATAGTATACAAAGCATAGAATGTGACGCATGTTTTGGATTCAAAAAATGTGATACTGTTTGAAAGTTATAGATGTTTTTCAATCAGCCTATCAATCAGGACTTTAGTCGTCATTTGAATAGAAAATGAATAATAATTACTTATTAAATTCAAAGTAAAGCATAATTTATATTGGTGGAAAGCTGAGAATCTTCTTTAAAAACCCTTTTCATTTCATCAATTTTGGGTAAGAAAATAGTCATCAGCCACATACCCATCATATTGCCACTTTTTGGCCCATCATGATCCTGTACATACCCAAATCAAGTAGAAAGCTAGAATGCTTAAAGTGTTTGGTGATTCAGAATTGGTGGTTAAACAAGTACGAAAGAAATATATTTTCCACTACAAAATATTATCCAATTATCGACACAGAGTATGGGATTTAATTGAATATTTTGACGCATTCAATATTACTCATACCCCTAGAAGATTCAATCAGAGAGCCGATGCTTTAGCTACTGCTGCTAGTACTCTAGAACCTTTAGAGACTTCAGATTTGAAAAGATTCACAGTTGAATTGGTACAATCACCTTCGGTTCCTAATAATGTCACTAACCTGCAAGTATTTGAAGATGATTGACACATATTGAAATTCATTACCAATTTTGGTATTTTTGAAGCACAAATAATTGAAGAGATAGATCATCTTGATGGTGAAATTTGAGATGAAGAATTGACTCAAGCTAGAGATAATAATATTCAGAAAGGAATAATTGAGTTAGAATGATTGTTTGACATTGACTAGATAG
>VDFB02044426.1:0-20625 GCA_007258455.2 Sequoia sempervirens | reverse complement strand
TGATTTGACGGAGAAATAAGGAGTAATTAAGGAGTTATTAAATATTTAATAATTTGACTTTATATTAAAGTCACTTTATTGAAATATTTAAATATTTAATTATTTGGCTTAATTATAAAGTATTTAATTGTACTTTATAATATATTATTAAAAGGTGACTTAATGAGTATTTATATTCATTAAAAAGGGGACGCCAATGATTATTTATTTTTCCTAAGTCAAAAGTGCAAATTAAATCATTAATTTAAATGATTTATTAAAAAGGAGAATGGGTCGAATTTTTCCTCAAGGCAATATATACCTTTCACAGGCAAAATCGAACTATCATGTTTTATTATTCAATTTTGTCTTCTTGCATCTAAGCTTGGAGTTTGCAAACCCTAGGGTTTCTGGCAGACCATCGTTTCTGGAGAACGAAAACTCTTCAGAGATCAGGCAGACTGAGGCTGTGTAATATCAGTTGAAGCTGGCACTTGGTGATTTCATCCAGAGATCACAGTTGAGATTATTGAGTTATTTATTCAGTGAGAAACAGAGAAAATCATCTTCCATTTGAGGCGACTTCAGAAGAGGGATACAAACAGTGATCTGGCATCTTTTCCTTGGAGTCTGTACCATCATTATTGCTGCTGCAGACAGGCCGTACATTTCTGTACCTGCAGGCCGTACTTTATTTTCTTCAGAGATTTGCTTCCTGCTTTCAGATTCTGGCTCCAGTTCTAGGCGTTGGGTTTTATCTTGCATTCCTGGAGATCCTGCGTTGTGTTCAGAGACTGGAGATTCATTCTTTTTGCTGGCCGTACCATCTTGCATTTATTACAGCCGCCATTAAGAGAAATCAGGTTTTTCTTCAATAAATTGATTGTATTTCATTTATAGCTCCATACTTATTATTGTAATTGCTCTGGAAGTTAAATACATTGAGGCGCCTATCATATCTGAGCAAGATCTGAGCATAAAATTGCCTTATTGAATTTATTTAGATTTTATTTGCAATTTCTTAGCAAAATCGCAGCATTTATTATTTTGTCAAAAAACTCTCAAAATCACAAAAAAACCAAAATTTGCAAAAACAATACCAAAACAATTAGGGTTTGAAACAGAGAACCACCAGGGTTCCTAATAGATTCTTAAGGGGAGAAGTATGTTACATCCCCTTTATCATGAACATGTTTATGACAATGAATATATGGTTGTTATGTTAGTTGCAAGTAACTGCTTTTCATGGGAATGTGAAATTATGGAAAGAATAATTGTTTATATGTCGTAATTTCAAATGTGAATGATTTTCTTATACATGCGAGTGGTTTTCCTATTTCATGTGAAAATGAATGTGTTCACGAGATTATATTAAAAGATATATATATATATATATATATATATATAAACGTTGACAACGATCTAACCATAATTCTTGTTAGTGGATGTATAATTGTCGATGCCACGAGAGAAAGGGAAATATCATCAGGCAAAGGGCGTGGTTAACAATGGATCAATTTTATCATCAAGCCTTGAGTCGGTGTAAGACAGATATTGAAGTCATAACCTTGGCTATAAATCATTTGAATAAATTATATGAAAAATAAGTCAATTTATTTGTGCATCACCTTACCTCTTATGAAGTCTTAAAAAAAAAATTAACCTTCATGTACCATGAACATTAATAATGCATATTTTTAAATATTTAAGCCAACGATTATGGCAGCCTTAAGATCGATGGGGGTAATATATTATGTTAATGATAATAAAATACAATATTTTTCTAGCCCACCACTTAGACCGCCAAGAAAGTGGACGCCAAATCTTGGCATGCACCTGTTTCATGTGGGGTGGCTCATTCAGTTCTTGTTGTCTTTTCTTCCCATCGAGCGGGCGATTCTTTTCATCCATCCTCTCTTGTCTCAGCTTGGGGGGCTCTTCGCTCTCCCTCTCGGATCCGTTATCACTTTATGGAAGCTCGTTATCATTCCTTACAAGGGGGGGGAAAACAGGTTCTCCATTATTTCCGCTGGCTTCCACTTATCCATCACCGAATTTCACTTGGAAACTCTTTCTCATTCGCTCCCTCTTCTTTCTCCATCATTATTCAATTGGCTCTGTAGCTTCAATACAATTCAGAGTGGAGGTAGAAGAACCTTTGTGGCAGCGTTGTTTACTTGTAGATGCCACCAACATTCTACCAGAAAACACTCAAACTTGGCTTAAGGGATTTGTGGTCAACGCGGAGGGAAGGAAATCATCTTGGTTTGATTCCAGGTTTTGTAGAATCCAAACTCGACCCTTGAAAACTACAGGCAAGTAATCATAATGATAATTGCATGTTTAACTCTAAATGAAGTCCTTAAGCTTTTTGTCTTTGAACTTGATGGGAATGGTTAGCTTACCCCCGAGTTTCTTAGTATGCTTGGTGTTATGGAGTTTTGTAAACAAATATATCTCATTCCTTTCTATCGTGACATACTTGGCCAATGAATTTTGAATCGGGCAAACTTCTCTCTGCTTTTTCAACCCATAAATACAGATTCACTGTTTTCTTAATGAAAACTCAATCAGCATTGTTTGGTTGTTGGCCACATGTAGTCAATCATCGGCTTGATGGATTGTCATCTTAATTTTTGTCTCCTAATTGTATTTCAGTTTGTGATGCCTATGCTTATCTACTCCCATCTGTATGTGTTGTTCTGATGGTTATCTACTGTATTTCCTGCTGTGGTAAAATGGAAACTTATAGTCCTTGTCAATCAAAAAGAGATCTCTTTATCGAACCATGCCTTTGACTCCTTCTCTTGATACCTAAGTGCGGCCTCTTTAAACTCTGTTCAAATGCAGTTTAAACCTTGTGCTTAAATCCTATCCTTGAGCCGAATTTTCTCTTCAACCATGTCTTCAAGTTATTTTAGTTTGAGCTGAGTCCATTAAATATAATGAGTCTGTCAAGGGAACAAGTCTTTTTCGGATTTTCCTTATCTCTACGTTTGTTAAAAGTAAGCAGATTATTCTTAAAAGAAGAGAAATGATAAGAATCTGAATGATCATGGAATTATCTTCAAGCCACTGTAACTCATGCTTGTCTAAGCCGAAACTCTTCTCTCTCCTCTGTTCTATAACTTTGATGATTGTATAGTGATTTACCCTGTTCATTCCAGGAATCTTGATGGCTTTTAATTGTGGAAGATCTGTAGGAACCTCACTGTCGAACAAGACTCCTTATCTCTCCATATGAGTCTGAGAATAATATATTACAGCTACTAAGATGTGGATAGCTAAGAGCCTTGTGCCTTCTTTCTGTAAAAGTGTTAAGTATTCAACTTATATTTAAATTAAGAAGAGAGTAGTTTATGAGCCTAGTTTCTCCCACTCTATGTTTACATAAAGACATTAGCTTAACCTTAAAATGAGAGAAAAGATTTTGAATCTAGGTTCAATTTGAACCAATTGAAAATAATCTAAAGAACTTGATCTATCTGGTTAAACCAAATTTTCTCCTCTCTAATTAGATACTGGTTTAGTGCACCTTCTCGCTCACTGAGTCTATTAGAGATATATAAGTGACTTGAAATCCTCTAATGCTGAATGAATTTCTTTTAATATGCATGGAACAAGAAGATTAAGATATAACCCTGGATTGAGAGGAAATGATAATCAAACTTGACATTGTAATACTAAACTCTGAATCCTTATTGTCGAATAAGACTCCCTGATCTCTCCTCTTGAATTTGAGAATAGCAGTTTATCTTTACTTAGATGGGATAAGTTATGAGTTGAGTATCCTTCTTTGTATGAGCATTAAGAAATCAGCTACCCTTAAATATGAAGAAAGGTTATTGGAATCATGATAATATAATTTAAATCTTGAAACAAGCATTATCATGCCGAGCAAGGGTGAGAGTGTTGACGGCACAGGAGTGCTAGTAATATCGGCACAGGAGTGCCAGAAATATTAAAAATCCTTGGCCAAGGTATGACGCCAATTAGGCATTGGTCAGCTATCATGAATCAAATATACTTCTGGTCAGAATGATCCTTCTGGTTACGAGGTACCTACAGAGGAGGGATCGACCAGCGGTATAGGTTCATGACACCAAGCTCAGAATGGCATGATGATAATTTGATCCTTGTTGATTACCCTCGTGAAGGGTCCGGTTCTTCAGTTGAAGAAACTTGGGAAACTAGTAGGTCTTGGTTGGGCGGAAAAGCCCTTGACAATGTTTCTCTTTCTCTCAAAGATAAAGTTGTTCAAGCAATTCAGCATGATAATGAACTCATATTGTATTCCTTTCTCTCCCTCGAAATTCCAGGTACATGCCTTTGCTTATTTAAGTTTAATATCAATGCTACAATAAATGTTATTTCTTTTCAGTTATTGTTTATATGTACAAATCTGCAGTTGAATATTTAGACAGCTGTTCCTTCAACTGAAATGGAGGATCTGAAAGTTAGTTAATGTTCTTTTGTGCATTCAGTTATTTGAAATCAGTTAGATGTTTCCTTTTTGCTGAATCTGAAAGTTAGAGAGTTAGTTATGGAAATTGAATATGATGTAATTATTTAAATTTGATTTTCTTTTCTGTTCGAAATGCAAAGGGAACCAAGCAGGAAAACAAGTTAGTTGAACTTCAGCTGAAACTGGTAGTTGGTTACATTTTTAAACTGTAGAGCAAGTAGAGTGTTACAGGCGCCTAGTGCCCCTATCTTGCTAGCTCCACCCCTACTTTTAGTGACAGGTGCCCCTCTATATGCCTTTCCAGATTTGTAACTGTTTCTGTAAATTTGTGTCTGTCTGTGTAATTATTCACATTTTTAGATTAGGGTTTGTATTAGTTAGGTTAATTAAATCACACTTATTAATCTGCCCTCTTTGCAACAAAGGAACAAAATCCAAGTAGATTGGCTCTCATTCTAGGAAGTTAGCCAATCATAACACCTTCATTGGTTTGTGTTCCAATGTTGAGTAAAAGAAAGATTGTTTCGAGTTAATCCGCTAGTTAGTCTAGATCTTCTTTTCCAACTTAACATATACCTAATTTCGCCCTTAAGTGATAAAATTGTGAAAATGGACCATGTCATGAAGGTTTGTGTGGTTTCAAAGGCCTTAATTTGGGAGTTGCCCCCAAACCCCCATGAGGGGCATTGCCCCTCAACCCCATTGGGGTCTCCATTCCCAGACTCCCACTAGTTATTAGGATCTTTTATCACATAAGAACTTGATTACAATGAGGGGTTGACAAGTAATTGGGACCTAACTCTTGAGTGTGTTGATTTAGACATTATTGTTGCACAAATTGCCAAAAATATATTTCAATGAGGCGGCTTGTACAATACATGACTTGTGGAAGTGGCATTGTAACTCATTGTGGTCCAAATGAAATCGAAACACTTTGATGATTTTGATGAAGAGCAATATGAAGATTATCAAATATTGATTGTAATTTGCATTGTGTGTTGACATTTGACAAATCGTTGAATTATGAATTTGAGTATTTTCATTTTTGCAAATTATGAGGTATTTAAATTTATTTCTTCTTGGCAATTATGAGTATCACTATTTTATATTATATAATTTAAAGTTTTCTATACATATATGAATATTCATATATATATAATGTATATACACACACATATATCCAAACTCATACCTGTACCAAAGGAAAAAAAATTGTCATATTACCATACCCGATACCCCTACCCACACCCGTACTAGAACCAACAACTTAGGTTATTCTTCTTGCAAGGAGCCTTTGGAACTTCCTGAGATTCTACAAGCCCCCCTTGGTCTTCTTCTCTTAGCCCATAGGGCAATTCTTCTTGTGGCTTCCTTGCAATTGCTATTGTCTAGTCTTCACAAAGGCATTGAAATTCAACATATCAACACCAAGGTTGTTGGACCTTCCTACTTGCATAATGTGGCTAATTTAGAAATAGAGTGAGCATTAGTATCCATACCTTCGGTATTCTCTCTTCTCAATGGACAAGAAAATTCAAATGCATAAACCCTTGATAATCACTATATACGCAACCATGTATTACATAAATATTCTTTCAAAGGAAGTTCCTCAGTTAAAGAGAGCTGCTGAAAGAACCAAGAGAAGAAAATCAACAAAGAACATGGCTCTAGACTGAATCATAGTTGGAAGCAAAAGACAATCCAACATATTTTAAATTATCGTGGGAATGAAAAAAAGGCATATTAATTTATTCACAAATGAAATATAAACATGGAGAACGTTGAAAAGAAAATTAAATTGATTTCAATAATCAAGAGAAAGGGAGGGCTGAACATTTAAAATTCTATAAGTCAACTTCAAAGGCTCACCATTCTTTTTTGGTAGAAAGCCTTTTTTATACAATCAAAATAACTTACAAGTCTGGATTATGTTGAATCTTTTCGAAAAAGTCTCCATGTAGAGGATAAAGTGTTCCCATAGTTCTTTCACCCACATCATACGTATCTACATTGAAGTAAGGCCTGTAAGATGCAATGCTAAAAAATCCTTTCCATCCACCTTGTGCTTGTTCACTGCCTTCTCCTCCTGCACCAAGTTGAGCATATGAATCTGATTTACACAAAATAAAATTGTTTTATTCTTCCTACACTTAACTTGTTACTTTCCACCTAAGCTGAAATTACAACAGACTAAACATGAAGAGTTGGATTTGCTTAAATGGAAAGTGTGTCCCAAAAAAACATAAAACCAGACATCTGAGTAGAAGAGCAAGGAAGTCTATGCAAACAATTCCTAACTCCTTATTCCCAGGTTAAAACTTGTGGATAACATCTGTCAATAGCATCCCAAAAGCATATTATGGTAAACATGAACTTATATATCATATCTCCTAAAAGACAATAAAATAGTTTTCTGAGGGCATATATATTAATAGTATCATCACATACCATCAATATCATTTGGAGGGTGATATCCCCATGTCCCACCTTGAGTGTTACTAGGTGGAAATATCTCTAAATTCGCCTCTGCAAGAACATGCAAGACCTTCCATCATCAATAGAATGCTAGTATGGTTGAAGAGCTGCAAAATGAATAATATTTGTTGATGATAATAACAATGCACTAAAGCTCAAACGAAAGGAAGAAACCCAACATTCATAAGCAAGCAATTCTGACTCGATAACAAATTTTATGCACCAATATCTTTTAGATGTTCATACACATGCACAGAGGGCACCATGTAAGGGACTTCAAAGTGGCTTTATGCTCACACCCAAGAAAAAGCAAACACAAGAACTGTCACATATCACTTAAAAATTCAAATTATTCATCTCAAGCCCAAATTCTTTCACTAAACTGAACTACATGAATTCATTGGATGATCTAATGAACATAATTCTCTAATGAGACTACTTGTTGTGCCCAATGTTTAAGCTATTGATAATAAAGATTTGAAATACATAGCTCAATAGTTAAGGAAACCCTAACTAGCTAGCACATTTTCAACAGAGATCAGTACAAACTGCCAGCATGGGCTTATGGATCAGATGAAACAATGGAACAAAGCATTCTGATCATTATGATTGACTTATTAGGGCCAGTCAACAAAACAAAAAGAAAAAGGTGTATATCAAAGTCACCTTCAAATTGCAAGGCTTTATGATCTGCATCCACTGCAGCCTGTACAGAAGATTTCAGTATGAGAAAAACATAGTAGTTCAAGCTCTCCCTCTCTATTTTCACACTCACACATACACCTGTATTTTACTCCAATATTAGTTCTAGAATATATACACTGTTTCAAAGGCTATGATATCCCACTCTTTCAAAAATTGTTTACATGAGACAAAATATAAAAAAATATTTTCTTGTTAGAAGCAAAGATCAAGAAAGGAAGAAGAGTTGCATTGTCATTGTTGTGCCAAAACAGGGCATACGAACTGGACTGCAAAATAAGATCGATCAATCATATAAAAGGAAACTATGCAAAGATAAATTCAAATTAAATGATATTTCAGTTGATGATAATGTGGATGATATCACTGATGAAGGAGAATAGGATTACACTGGCAATGATATTGATACTTATAATCCAATGACTGTATATCTTTTCTGGCTATAGCTGTTTAAGTGGATCTCCAGAAAAGAGGTTGCTTAACATGGATGGTGACCAAGCGAATTCATGGAGATTGGTAGAACTCTATATGTGCAAAGGCAATGGCAGACAGAGCACCAATGGCTTCATATCTGCTGAAGGCAACAAGCAAGCAGACATTATTTTTGTTGATACCTATGTAGACTTCATGTCATTTTGTTAAAAGCATATCATCTGTTTAGAACAAATTTTGATTGTCCTTATGTTGGTATAAGTTTTCTACAGTCCGCTATGTAGAATTGTGCAAGCTTCTGGTTTAAACTGTGTATACTTTTTGCTCAACGTTTTCGGATCACAGTTTCCTCTTCCTAATGATGGATCACTGAGTGTGCTCCAAAATGTCAAGCAAAGAGCATACAAAGTTTAAACCAGAAGCTTGCATAATTCTGTCCTTATGTCGTAAAAATGTTTTTAATACTTTTGTATTTAGTAAGGTTTAAATCAAACTAACATATGAGTTAAAGGTAGGTGTTAGGATAACACGACTTAAGATTAATGCAGATGAAATTGTCAATATTAATGTCCTGATTGTGAGGGTCTCATTTAATGTTGAGCACTTAGTATTAATCAACATTATATGTTAGTGTGTTAGGGATGTTTGTTAGATAACTAGCTTATAGGGATATAAAAAACACATAATTCATGTATTCAGATGACGCCAAATATAATAGGGTTCATGTACTATCACCTCATCCTTGTATCGTATATCAATGTACTAAAAACCAACATTATTTTTTAATATGTACATAAAATTTCGCCCTCTTTCTTTTTAAGTGAATAAAAAGATATTTCAAAGTTAAGGGATATGAATGGCAATGTTGGAGACTTCAATCTTTCTACAGCAATAGTGCTAATTCATCATTGGCAGCTTTAACCTAAGTTGCTGGTTCCGGTACCGGACCGGGCATGGGTACGGGATACGGGTATGCTGGTATGGCGAATTTTTTTTTGCTTGGATACGGCACGTTTGGGTATGGCTGTGTATATATATATATATATGCAAAAAATTAAAAATATACAGAACTGTAAATACATTTGATAGTATGAACTGTGATGCTTCATCAATCATCAATCATCATTAAATCTAAAATCATTGATCAATGCTAGTGATAAACTATAAAGATAAATGCCAATTGATAGTTCAATCATCAAGAGGATCTAGATCAAATTCATCGATTGGTTGACATATCAAACTTCTTAGCAACCCAGAATGTCTGCAATCTGATTAATCAGCAGAATTAACTGAATTTGTTTGCCCCTCTGCAAGTTGACATTCAGAAGTTAGAACTTAGAATATAAAAGTGTCTGGGAGCGCCTGGGCACCCCCGGGTTCCCAACCCATGGGTGCCCAGGCGCTCCCAGGGCATTCCCAGATATGCCCCAGCAAGAACCAGAACCCAAACACTCCCGGAGCGGGTTCTCTAGGCAAAATAGAAGAACCCGGTAACATAAGCTTTAACTCCAATGAGTTTCGAATGAAGTCAAGTCAGTTATTGGAGAAAATTCATCAACTTATGCTCCTTGCCATAGTTTTGTTAGTGATTCTTATTGTGAGAGTAGTTCACAAATTAGTATATTTTCATTGTTAACTTTTTAGTTTGAATCGTTGCAAATGATGGATCTCAATGCTCATTCTCTCAAAGTGCGGTTCGCAACTTGGCATCTAAATTTCCATTTGTATTTTGTCTAATTCCTGCATGCATGTGTGCATGTGCAAGGGAATCTGAAAAGTTCATGATGCTAAATTTCAGTATGCTGAATTTGGGCCCACTATTGTACCCAAATCCATGTTTCATGTAATTTAGAATGGAAGCCCACTATACTTTTCCCAAAGACATGCCAATGACAGGGATAGGACCACAAAGAATGATTCTTGATAAAAGAATAGCATTTGAACCTCTGATGAAAAACTCGCAGGTTACTTGCAGAAATCGCGAGTACTCGCGTGCCAAAACTGGCGATGAGTAACTCTTTTGCAGACTCGCAGCAATTTTTTCCCAAAAATGCATGAAAAACCCGCAATTTTTTCCAAAAACCTGTCGAATCTTAGTTAAAAAGGGAAAAAATATAAACATTAAAAATTTTGACATAATTCTGGGTCATTTTCGATGCGATTTACAAGCACACTTTTACCATGACAAACCCACAAGTAACAAGGGATTTAGAGCACACGATAGGCGATTTAGGGCACGCGATAGGCTATTTAGGGTGCTGCCCTTCGACCCCATTGGGGGCAACGAGAGGGGTGTTTCCACTCAATCCCATTAGGGTCTATGATATGTATTAAACTCTAATTTTGATTTATATATGATGGAAATCAATAATATGTTTTACAAATTTAGTAATATGTGTTTTTTAAGAATATTTTAAAAATTTATGTATTTTAAAATGTTTGATATAATTACTGAGTTATTGCCGATTCCTTAAGTTTTTGCTGAATCCCAAGTTTTTATACTTTGGGCTCGCGAAGTAATTGCAAAGTCTGAGTTTTACAACTATGATTTGAACAATTTGAAAATGCAACAAATAAGCCTAAATATAAAGGTGTTTTGTTTAAACTCACAAGAAGTGTCAAGAGTTGGTTGGAATAGAACGTCACAAATGGGACTTAATATAGGACTGAGCACATTACTACCAAAGACAAGGGGGCATAGAGCTTATGAATAATTGGAAGCTAAGAGTGACGTCTAATGTGACATAGAAGATTAAAATGTAAGTGGCAATAAGAATTCCAGGTCGACAGAATCAAATAGTACACAATCAACAAACAGGTTCATCAAGTTTGATATACAAGAGACTACTATTAAATGCATAGCAAGGATTTGACTGGGCCACAAGAGCAAGCCAAAACTATTATGTTACTACTCGCCTTGTTGGTCTAAATTAGCTTTCTGGTTTGTTCAGTGGTCTCAATGCGATGCAACCAATATCTCTAACACTATGTATGCTTGTATAGTGACTTGACATGTGTTTTCACTGGTGATCAAGGTGGCAGCTCTAATTCTATGGCACGGAACCAAAGCCCAATCCAAATCTAAAGTAAGCATCAACACTAGAACCAATCTCCTACTAAGGCTACCTATTCAGTCCTGAATCAACATTTCCACTGGTAGATGATGGCACAGGAGCAAGATCTCCACAATGTTTAACTCTGTCTCCTTTCCTTGTGGGGCAGAACACCCCTTATGCCTGGTAGTTGGGCCAGGAACAAATGTTACTTCTTGATACGGCCCATCGATATTTGACAAAAGACAAAGGGTCAATTGTAGAAGACCCACTGTTTCCTCTTCCATAATAGTTTTTTTTCCCTCTCTAGCATCAATTACATGTGTAGATAGATAGATTCAGTAAGATGGACAAGCTAGACAACCATTGATCTCTTTTGAGAGAATGCCATGTAAAAAATCATTCAGATTATTAAAATTCTGATAACAGTTCTGTATCTATTGTTTGAATTTATGGATGAATGTTATTCCTATTTTTAATTTTTTATTTGTAATTTGTCTGTGTATAACACATTTTAATCCCAACAATTAAAGTGTTGTAGACTGCATATCACTTGGGATACTGATTGTGGACCTTTAGGCAGTTTGGAGTGGATGGTAATGGATTGCAACAGCCAATCTGGAGTGAGCAGATAGCAAAAGCAATGGAAAACATTAGTTCTGAGAAATAAAATGATCCATATGCCAAATTGTTGAACTTATCAGAAAATTACAAAGATTTTGGAGGAATTTGATACAAATATATAGTTTCATATTTGAATCATTCTGAAAAATGATAAGTAGCTTCCAAAATCAATAAATAAAGAATCATGTTTCTTGGGTGCCAAGACCATTTATAAATATTAAATCTGTTTCACCCAACTGGAAGGTTGATGGTCTTGGATATGTGTTTCTCCGAATTTCCAAGACAGAAGGATGCAAGGATGTGGGTACATGGTTTTGAGGGCAGCAATTAAAATAAGTTAAACAAAACTAAAAGCAGCTGAAATTTTACAAAATAAATACAGTGAGATGAATTTTCAATGGCAATCTCCACCTTTTAGCTTTTTAGGGGTCTTTAGTATTTTATACATCAACAGGAGCAGGCTGTCCAGTCCTGGAAAAGGGGTACATTCCCTCCAAGTCCACAAGTTCCAGGATGTCACCCAGACCCCCAGGTATGCATTCCTGTGGAGCACTGCTTGATATACAATGTCATTTATCCCCTGCACTCATTTTCTATTTTTTTTATTTGTCTCCTTAATAATCATGTTCCATACATATTTCCTGCTTCTGGGACAGATGATAAACATTTCTTTATGATATCTTATTGACAGAACCTGATAATTTCATTTTTCTGAGAAAAATAGTGAGTTTTGCTTAGATAATATTGAGGGTAAGTGAGAAACATCTATTCCCAGTTTTGCAACTTATAATCAGTGATTAGATCTCAGAACTAAAGATAAAATCCTTCAAATTGATCAACTTTCGAAGGCAAGGTGTACACTGAGTTCCAAAACATCCAATTTCATAGAAGGATGAAAAGATCTATGTTGCAAGAAATAGCATAGGACCTCTGCATCCAATTCCATTTTATGTTACTTGTGTTTTGTGTTTTTGTTATGGGTCAAGCGGAGCAAGTCAAACACAAGCAGGTTGTGAGAATATAAAGGCTCCGTGGATGATGAGTCATTAATTGCCTGCTGAAAATGATAGAGTGGACATTTTGATGGGCCATCATGTTATAGTAGAAGTGTCCTGGCAAAGCAGCAGAATTGTTAAAAAGATTATGTAGAGGGATCTTGTTTTGTTTTGCAGCCATTAGATGGTTTTGAGGAAGATATCTTCTTGAAGGCATACTAACTCCTTTATGTAACACAGACCATATAGTTAATAATATAATTCATATGTATTATGCTTTACTGGAAATTTTGTCATTGTTTGGACATTTATTGCTATCGATAGAAGTTGAACTACAGTCTTGATCAAATTAAAAGTACCATGTAGTTAACTGTTCACTTAAACACAGTTTTATGCTAATGAATACAATATCATAAGAAATTATAAATGCAAAAATGTGGCATTATTTATACTTTTTATGTCTACATTTAAGAAGTAAGAAAAATATCAATTCTTTCATATTTAATATATTTAATATTATGTTATTAATCAGCCAAGTCAAAGGGTTTTTGGCACTTATAAAGTGTCAATGTTCTAACTTGGCTTGTAGATGGCTTGAAGGAAGGGCATGGACTGTCACTTAGACCAACCTACTTAGCCCTTGTTGTTGGACTTTCTATATCAAGCTTAAATGCTTTTTTAATGTGTCTGCCAAGATAAAATGTGATAAACTTCAAAATTCTTCTGTATTCTCCACTTTATATTTTCAATCAGATATTTTCCACTGATTAGCTAATTTTCACCAAAAAAAATCAAGATTGAAGTGTGCCAATTAATGAGGTAGTGAGGGTTTCGAACCCTAAGGGACCCTCACCATTACGGTCAAGGACAATTGCAGTTCATAGGGGACATTCCTCTATGCCTTCCAAGCACATTCTTGTGCAGATAACCACAATTCTAAGGACAAATCAAGGGGAAATGACACTGGATTAGTAAAAGTGGTCCCTGCTGCATACCGATTCTTGATATGGCAGCTATTGTTTCAGAGTTTTTTGACACCCTTTTTGGGCATATAAGGGGCCAAAAGGAAAAACAGTGAAGGGGAGGATGATGAAAACAATACGAACACTAACTAGAAATCATCGTGAGCACTCGTTCAAGTGTCCAGAATTGAGGACAAAAACCCCTAGACATATGGATGTTGGGGGCCGAAAATCCTATAGATCTCATGTAAGATGATGAAACCACTTCAACTAAAGGAGCAATCTCACACTAAGGTTACATTCAAGCTTTATTGGTTGCAAATCTTCAATGATATCATCTTGGTCCAATTAGCAAGTTATTTGGGGAGTAAGCCATTGTATTTTCAATTTGTACTATGATTGTGTAACCGATATTTTGACTATTTGGGCATATTGTTGTATTTCCTACTGCAGTTGCTGCCCTATAAATTTTAATGATCAGATTGTATGCACAGAATTTAATTCAAATCAGACACAATAACACAGTAGATACCCTGGGAAAACCCTCCTCTTGGTTCCAAGGGTTCAACAGGATCGATATCTTCTTTTGGTTCTAAAGACTCCTGGGAAAACCCTCCTCTTGGTTCAGTAGGCCCATCAGTAGGTTCCAAGGGTTCAACAGGATCAATATCTTCTTCTGGTTTTGAAGACTCCCTTTGAATCTCAAGAGTATGGTCAACTTCCATATCCTGAGGAGACTCTTCATTATCGATGTCCATATGAATGCCCCTAGATCTCCTGAATGCAACATCTTCCTCGAATGTGACATCCCTACTGATCTCGATCAACTTTTGTCCTGGAATGTATATTCTGTAGGCTTTTGATGTCTCATTGTAGCCCACAAATATTCCCTTCTTGCCAGAAGGCTCTAACTTAGTTCTCTTTTCCTTTGAAATGTGAACATAGACAGGACATCCAAAGATCCTCAAATGACTGACTTCAGGCTTCTTCCCTGTAAAGGCTTCCTCCGGAGTCATATTCTCCAAGATCTTATGAGGACTTCTGTTCTAAACATATACAGCCGTCCTGGAAGCTTCTGCCCATAAGAAGGTTTGCAAATCTTGATCATGGATCATGGCCTTCGCTGCTTCCACAATTGTCTTGTTCTTTCTTTCCGCAACACCATTTTGTTGAGGATTATAGGGGACACAAAACTCCCTCTTAATCCCTACATCAATACAAAAATTCAAAACCTTCCACCATTATCGATCTTAGGGACCTTAATTCTTTTGGCCTGTAAAGATTTTCTACCAAGGCTTTAAATTTTAAACCTATCTTAACACTTCCTGTAATTTTTCACTTTCAAAAAATAAATCCAAAGTCTTCCTAGAGTGGTCATCAATAAAAGAACATAATACAAGAATCCACTCTGAAGACCGGAATATACATAGGACCACATAAATTATCGAATAAGGTCTAAAATACACTTAGATCATTTTCTACTATGAAAAGGGGCTTTATATTCTTACCCAAAGCAACCCTGTAAGTACCTTTTGTGCTCCCCGGTTGAACTTAGGAATCACACCACTTTTCCAGTTGGATAGGTAAGGCTCCTATGTAGGTGAGCCAATCTCCCACATACAAAGATCACATAGACTTGAAGAATCGTGGTCCAAAGCTGAAGAGTGACTGTGCACTCTATAGCATGCTCATGTCTAACTCCAATTTCTTGAGCATCCTTGAAGCTAGAGTTCTCCATCCACACTAGAACTTTGCCTTTGGAGAAGGCAACTTGATATCCATTACCTTCCAAGGCTAAAATAGAAATAAGATTGCGCTTGATTCCAGAAACATAAAGAACATTACTCAACTGAAGTGTGATGCCGGAATCCAAATGAAGTGTAGAGGTCCCAATTCCTTTCACAGAGTAGCTAGCATCATCTCCAATGATGACTTGCTCGGAAGACTAGTTCTCCACCAAACTTGATAAGTGCTCCTTAAAACCAGTGATGTGTCGTGAAGCACCACTGTCGATCAGCCAAGTGTTGGTGTCAGTAGGTACACTGCTTGCCAATGCCGAGTAGAACAAATATTCACTTGAATCCTTTTGCGGAGAAGCATCATCAACGTCTACAGTATTGACGTGTTGCTTAGGTCTAGTTGGACAATACTTAGCGAAGTGCCCAAACTTATCACACCTAAAGCATTAAATCTTGGACATGTCTCTCTTCTTCTTGAATGGAGGTGCATCATCATTTCCCTTGTCTCGATTCCTCTTGAAGAATCCTATCCTTCCATCTTTTCCTTTCTTCTTTGAAGCATGGGAGGCTTGTGAACATGAATGTCTCCATTCTTTGAACTTTGACCAACGCCTTGCCAATAACCTTTGATTCCTCTTGAATGCAATCTAATTTTAGGTAATCAAACTTAGGGCAATTTTGATCTTGTACGACTTCATGTCGTGATTCTCAGATGGTGACTATATTGCTAGTCAAGTCTTTGTCATCAACCATATGCCCCATTATTTAGAGCCCACCTCAAATCAAATCCCTATAAAGTATGAATCACTAATTCACCTTCACATTTAGATGTAGTTGTTGTCAGTTGCAAGTGCCTCATTTGGTATTGTTGATTTCATCTTCCAATGTTTTGAACATGTCTCGTCTCAACTTAGAGATGATAGGGAATAATATGATCTTGACTAATCAACCAATATCTCTCACGGTTTGAACATCTTCTTCACCCATTGTAACTTCTCTTCTTCCTCCTCAAGTTCAGAAATGCTAGACTCCACAACTCACCCAAGTCATTTTCACGCAAGGTAAGCATGATCCTAAATCTCCATGATGTGAAGTTAGATGCTCCCTCGAGTCTATCCTCAATCTTCAAACCGTTCACCATCTTGACTAATGTAGAAAAATGAACGAATAGGGTATTGCTGATTAGGGATAAATCTAATCACGATCCTCTCAAACCCGCTCTGATACCATGTAAATTTTAATGATCAGATTGTATGCACAGACTTTAATTCAAATCAGACACAATAACACAGTAGATACCCTGGGAAAACCCTCCTCTTGAGGGAGAAAAACCCAGCAACAATATTTCACTTATATATTATTCAAGAATCAACTCTTCTTGTACAATAAGGCCAAACTCAAGGCCAAGTAATAGCACTAATTCTAGATGCAAAATACAGATGATAATCTGCACAACATATATATCCAAATCTGCACTTGATAGTACTTCAACCTGCTCTTGAAGTAATTCGCACTTAGATTAAATCGCAATTTGCTCAAGGTGTAATTTGCACTTGAATGTAGAATGAATGTCGAACTTGCTTAATGATCATAATGAGAGGGCGAACTCATATATATACAATATGAAGGGACGCCACCTTATTTAATACAAGTCAGCCAGAAATAAGAGAATATATTATACAAAGAGACGCATCCAATAAGAGGTAAGTCGTCCACAAAGATAATCGCGCCAAGAGGTAAGAGGTCGGCCTCATCACAAAAGACGTGTTTCTTCATTTCTTCATGTCGGCTCAAATGAAGGAGAGTATATATAATTCAAATAGCCATTAAGGCTCCATTTGAATTATCATCATACGCTGATCTGGAAAATACAGCCCGACGTTGTTGAACATTAACATGCCCTCGCCACATTTTGTAATGAGTTCCAATTTTGCCAAATGTAAATGAAGGATTCCACACATTTATCATATTTGGAAACCCAATTTATAAATCTAGTTATCATTGTTATTGTAAAATTGTGATTAAATCTGGTTTGCTAAGTCTCATAAACATAAAGTTGGAATTTATCTTTAATGGTGAACCCGACTAGCGATATTAGGGTTTAATTTTATTTGCACAAATGTAAGGCAATTTTTTTTGGATTTGCTAGAATTAAGTTGAAATCGATCAAGGTTTGTCATTTTAGGGTAAGGTGGTGAAGTTAAAGCATAATATAGGATCAATATTGCTGTTGTGTAATGTAATGTCACCATTTTCAGGTTCTCTTGCATTGTAGTTGGCACTGACCTTCTAGGTGTGTGTCACTGTTATCTGAGGAGTTATTTGATGTTTCTAGTGAGCTCAAGTGGTCTGGAGGATTCATATGTCACTTTCAAATATGATTTCTAGCTTCCGGTGTGGTCTCCAATATTCTTGGAGGGAGCATCTATTTTTAGTGAGTCACCCAGTCGGGTCCAGTTATCATCTTTCATCATCGAGATCACTCTTGCACAATCAATTTTCAGTTCTGATGCATTTCAGCCATTTCCACTAATTGGGTGTAATATTGAGCTATATTTAATTAATTTTACTAAGGTTGTCATTTTAATTAAAATATTTACTCAAACACCTCAGTATTATAGCTCGTTGGAAAAAGAACAGAAAGATTTAAATGATGGGATGCTTAAAAGTGATTTTCAGTGCCGGAAATATTTTAAAAGTAAAATAAATCACTTTTTGGAGTTAAATGGCTTAATAAATTAATAAATTGTTTTTAAAAGGGAGTTTTCTAGAAAGTTCCCTAAAAAGCATTTAAAAAGGGGGATTAAGAGCTCATTTGGGATTATGCAGATTATTACATTCTCTTTGATGATACCCTTGTGGTTTGGGAGATTGAACTCTGTTCATCTCAGCATTCTTGAGGACAAAAACCCTCTTGGAGAAGATTAGCCTCGGTGGTGAAAGATCCTCCCTGGTTAATTTGGTGTGGCCCATTCAGACTTACACGTGCGAAAAAGAGATTCGCAGGTTTGAAATTCCTTTTTGGGATGTTTTGCAGTGTTCTGGTGAAGTGTTTAGTGGTTTATTTTTGAGCTGGAAATTAGGCCATATGATCCATTGGAGCTTGTGGGTATTGTTTAAGTAAAAATTTATCCATCATATTGTTTGGAAACTTCAGTTCCAGTCTGCGCAACATGGTTTTGAATGCTAATTGCAGTTTTAAGACAGATTCAGTTTAATGTGAGAGCTGTACAATTCTCAGGCATAGCTGGGGGCTTGGCGTGGAGATTCTTGAGCTGGTCACTAGGGTTTGGGGTGGTTTATCAGTCTCAAAGGTGATGCCCAGCCTGATAAATCCCTTCCAGCCATTTTTGGAGTGAACAAACCATAAACAGAGATGCAATGAAATTTTAAGGCATATCGCCCCTGATTCTGGTATTTTCATTTTGAAGTATGAAGGCTGAAGTTAATGAACAGGCCAGTTATTTGAGTTTTCCTCACTTTCAGTGCTGGTTCAGTTGGAAAGTAGTGGTTGACAATTGTTGCAGATAGAGGCGTCAAACCAGTCAAAGAATAACCCTTCCCGAGTCTTGCTGTTGACTGTCATGCAAGTATTTTTGCTGCAGCAGACCTGTATCTGGTTCAAAACTGCTTGCTTTTGTTGATGTTTATATTCAGCTTCAGTCGTATTCTTCCAGCCTATTACTTGTTCTTGATTGAATAAATTAAATAATAGCTTGTGTGATGTCCCCGTTTTTAATAAGGCTAAAAAAGAGATTTGATTAATTATTTAAATATTAAATTGTCTTTGTTCTTTAAAAGGCTTTTTATTATTTAATTAATTAATAATAAAATATGACTTTATTAAAAATTAATGGCTTTTATAAAGTCAAGAGTTCTTTGAAATATTTTTGACGAGAACTATAGCCTTCCATAGTCGGTAAATTAAATCAGTTATGGAAACTGAATGTGGCGGACTTTAATTGTGCTGGGGAGCGATCTCATGGATTATTATGGAGAATTGAATCTTATTTGGATTTGTTATTGGAAGGTCTGGGAACGAAACCTCTCAGAACTGGAAGTTCATGGCTGTACGGAAACCCAGACGTGAATGATCTGTGTAATTTCATTTCTGCTAAGCAATGATTTATATCTCTGCGAGTGTTGGTGTTCTTGCGACATTGGAAGGACACTCGGGAGTTACACCTTCAAGAGTATTTCACGACTAGGAAAGTCGTTCATTGCTGTTGATACACGGATTTTCATTGAGGCCGGAAATCACAACGGATTTGTGTATTCTCTACTATTGAAGTCGGGATCCATTCTCATCAAATATTGGCGCTGGAGAGTTTATGCATTCGATATTCACCACCAGAGACGGACTCTCTGTTAAGTAACGGGAGTAACAGAGGATGAAATATTATCGTGGATGCAGTTCATTTCTATCGGCATTAATATCTGTCATTTACGAATGATTTCGGGATTGCATCATGTTGATTTCGGGATTGCCTCATGTCAAAAACAAATCTCCATTATATATATATATATATATTAAGTGCTGCTATGGCGTTCGTGGTGTTGGTTGATGAAATCGATCAATCCTGGACCAAGAGGTTAAGATAATAGCCGCTTCACATCATTAGCGGAAATTAGAAGGCACCGATAAATGCTGGGGTTCGTGAACTTGATACGGGATCATCTTTGCGTCTATCATTGAAGCCATTGTTGTATTGTTGGTCTTCCTGACTTTTGTTGGCGCTTGTGCTGCTGAGAGAATGCCATTAGGATTCGGGAGGATTGGATAACTTCTATTTCCATATTGTCGTTTCCTCCCTTACATACTGCCGCAGCTGCGATCGGACTGTGGAACTCACATTCTTATTGGTGCCTCCGGCAATATTTATCTCTGCTGTTGTCAGAGTCTTCCTGGATACGGGTATCTAGTATTGTTATATGTGCTCATCGTCTACTGAAGAAGACTGTGTTGTTACAAAATACTATCCAGGGCGTTTTGGTAGAAGTTAATATATCATCTCTATGTGTTGAATATTATATGCAATCAAACACCTGTATTTGCTCAAACTATTGCCTCAGTTGCAAGCAATCTGAAGGTGGTCAGAATGCTCTCTGTATTCACTGCGTATTGCCAGGTGCATGACTCATCTCTGTTATCTACATGAAGGACGAATAATATATATTGCTTCCATTTTTCGAAAATGT